>OZ010614.1:5967318-6209818 GCA_963932145.1 Acanthosepion lycidas | reverse complement strand
AATTTTTAAATTTTGGATTTTTCAAAATGTTTACAGTAGCAGTTTGTAGTGGCATTTTCTTTTGAAAAATCTTGCCAATTTTAAAATTCGTAGGTGAAAATGGTCATTGACTAAAGGTATTTTAATTCCAATTGTAAAGAGTATATATATATATATATATATATATATATATATATATATATATATATATATATATAACGATATATAATTTTGTATAATTTTATATACCAACAAACAGTATTTAGAAAAATATGACAAACTGAAGAGTTTTTTTTGTTTTGTTTTTTTTGCGACGCGTTTGATCCGTAAGGATTTCATCGGACTGGGTTTGATGACGTTGCCATGTCTACACATGCGCACGAAACGAGAGATGCTGATAGTTTCAAAATCTTTTGCAAAACTTTTTTGGAAAGAATTATTTTTCAATTAAGCTGAATATATATATATATATATATATATATATATATATATATATATATATATATATATATATATATGAAGGTAAAAGGCAATAGGAAAACTATATGATTAGCCAACGCGTTTTGTACAATATCGGCTTTTTCAATGCAAAAACAAAATGAATTTATTAAAAACAAAGTAGCTATTAACAACAAAACAAAATGTTCTTAGCAACTAGAAGAATTTAGAAAACGCTATTGTATTCATATTGCCACTGAGAGCATTAAGAATCTGCACCCCCCAATATTTACTTAAAGAAGATGCAGACATAGAAAACACATTCAAAAACCTACAATACTCATATCATTTCATCCACAACGCAAGAAGAAAGGCATACAAAATATACAACTGAAACAAAAATAATAACATAATCCACAATAATAAATTACATGAAAACAGATACATAATACTACCGACCAACTCTGTCACGTCCACTATTCAGAATAACCTACCCCATCTAAATAATCTTAAAATAATCACAAACATTTCCAAAACCATCATAAATATACTCAGATCCTCAAACCCAAATAGCGACAATATTTCTGAAGCAGGCATTTATAAAATAAATTGCCAAAACTGTTCCTCCCCATATATTGGAAAAACAAGCAAAAAATATTTTTAAATCCATCTATGAGCACAAAAGAGATTTCACAAAAAACAACTTAACTAATGCACTAGTCATATATAGAAATAAATTCGACCACAATTTTGATTTTAAAAATGCTACACTCAGAAAAAAGAAAATAACTCACTCAGAAGGAAAATCCTCAAGGGTGCCGCCATTGAATATTATCCAAATATATAATCTACGCCCAGGCTTTTTCCCCAATATCAGCTTTCCTAACAGAATTACTGCTCTCCCAAACAAATGTACACAACTGTATCAAGAAATCAAAAGAAAATGGTTGAATCCGTCAACACAACAATGAAAACAATATTTCCACACGTGACGTAATTTTCAGTTGACAATATGAATACAATAGCGTTTTCTAAATTCTTCTAGTTGCTAAGGACATTACGTTTTGTTGTTAAAAGTTACTTTGTTTTTAATAAATTCATTCCGTGTTTGCCTTGAAAGTCCACATTGGACAAAACGCGTCAGCAACTATTACAGTTTTCCTATTGTCTTTCACCTTTATACATATTGTCTTTTTCTACAGGTTAACTCTGAAAAATTTATATATTAAATATTTTAACTTTATTTAAATCCTTCATGAGCTTCCGATCCTTAGCTATGATTAATTAATGATGAACATGTCATTTTCGTTTATGATCGAATTCACTCCAACTTTTCTGTTAAGCTTGGGAAATAATTATAAATTCATATTCGCTCAAAGTAGAGTGCAGTACTGCTATACAAACCTCTGAAAATTCCAGTAAGATATTTTTAATCATTTCTAAAATACAACAGTTAAAATCTTAATCTAACAGTTGGACACTTTTGCTTTTACACGCTATATATATATATATATGTTCCATTAAAGACGACAGATAAGGTACTGCGAGTAAGCTTTTAATTTAATTTTTCTTATGTTTGAACAAGTGTTTTCTTTTCTGAACACTGAATGTGTAGAAATTGTCCAAATGTTTTGTAATTCCAAGCGCTTTTGGCTTTACTTTTATCCATTATCAAGGATGGTTTTATTTTTACTTTTTAATTGGGTGTATGGATTGTGCGTGTTTCTAGAGTTAAAGGTGTTTTATTTTCCGAGCACAGTCAGCACATTGTGGCTGTGTTCGTAGTTAATATTATTAAGTGTTGGCTTTTTCATTTTTATTATTAAGGCATCCATTATTTTTAATCATTTTTAAATATGGATGAGGTTATCATGTTTGTATTTTCTACTAGCATGTTTCGGAAGGAGTCTGGTAAGTTTCTGTGTGTGTTTAAATGGGTTCTAATGGAGCTGTGGACAGATAGGTGTAACGTTAAGTCGTCTGGATAGGCATGTAGTAGTGTGACCAATGTAATTATTTATGAGTCCGGTTTGATCAGGAACACAGTTCCTTAAGGAGTTGAACTCATAATTTTCGTTCGTTGTAATTTTGATTTTGCTGGTATGTTGATATTTTTGAAGATAAGGTTAACTATTTTAATTTTTTTGTAGCGTATTTCTTTATGATATATTTTAGAAATATATCATAAACTGCGTTAGACAAATATAAAAATTAAGCATTAAATTTATCCTGTAAATCGTAACTTTGCGATCGATAAAAAAATGATCATTCTTTCCAGCTGTTGTGAGAAAATCAGGCTCAGCTTTTGAAGTGTTGGATAAGTTAAGAATTTATCAGTACCTCCTCAAATATGCCAGGAATCTAACTAACATTCGTGGGTCGATCCGAAAGTAATGCATCTTATTTAACTATATTGTCTCACGACGTCAGAGGCAAATGTTTTGGCCGCAGAAGTTGAACGATCCCATCAATAACCCATCAGTTTGTTTTTTTGTTTTTTTTTAATATCTGCTGAGTAGCAGTCTTGCAAAATGGCGTCTGATAGGAAAAGTGGATATGAAACAGAGATAGCTCATGAATTCATTTCCACGTAGAACATTGACCTTAGCGACGATTGTTGAATATTTATGGGGACTAAACAACGTGTGCGAACCCAGTTCGTCGGTGGGTAATGCATTTAGATCGTGGCACAAATGCCCTGCAAGCTGGCAATTTTTTATTAAAAAAGAAATTTCTTTCCCGAAGGAAATGGGTTCAGTTGAAAATTTGGCAGCACCTCCTCAAATATGCATGAAATCAAACTAACATATGACAGTTGATCCGAAAGTAACGAATGCTATTTTATTATATTTGTCTACGACGCCAGAAGTAAGACAACACGACGGCCGAAATATTGTAAATATGAAGACATTAGGCTGAATTTCTTCTTTTCTGTGCCGTGTCCCTTCAGGCTTTAGACGATCATTGCCCTCCACATCTTCCAGTTCCTTATAGCTCTTAATAATTTTGTGTTTTTTATTATTTCTCCCAAATCCTGTTCTAGCATCCCTTTGCTCAAGCTCATCAAGTATGTTACGCGCTGCTTTCCTCTGTCCTTTTTGCCCTCAATCTCTTCTGTGAGTATCAGATTTTTCAAGCCCTCTTACGTACCCTAGAAATTTCAACTGTCTCTTGCTCATGTTAAGTATAAGTTTCCTTTTCGTTTCTATTTTCTTCAAAACCTCTTCGTTGCTAGCATCTTCCATCCATGGTATACTCAACATCTTTCAGTTCTGTAAATGAAGATAATTCCTCTTCCCAGAAATTCAAACAGAAATCAAAGTAAATAATTTCCTTTATTATAAAGGAAAGGAGAAGAACAAGATTAATGACCTACTATTTTCATTCAAGTGTGGAAAACATAGAAAGCTACAGCAGAGCAGAGTAATGAAAAAGCACTGTAAAATTATTATGAGTATATGCACCAACTTAAAAAATATCCAGAGGGAACTGAAAGATTTTATTACATCAAACCACAATATTATTGGTCCTGACCTGGCATATAATCTTCAGTCACTTTCTTACCGCCAGAATGTAGCTCCCATGGGTCTTTTCTATAAATCCTTTCATGGTAATTTTTCGGATGAAATTTCCGCTATGGGAACCGAGACTTAATGAATTTCAGCGCAGAACTAGATTGGCGGTGAAATCTCATCAATTCACAGCTGAATTGGCTAAATCTAATCATAAGTTCTAAACTAACAGTTTCTTTTCTCTTACTTCTCACTTGTAGAACTCTCTTCCGGATTCATGCTTTTTAGCCAACTTTAAATCTTTAAAAATTTAAATACAATGTCAATCGTTATCTACTGTCTTCCTGATTACTCTTCTATTGTTCTCGTTCAATTTTCACTTGTGGAACTCTCTTCCGGCTTCTTGCTTTCCAATCAACTTTGATCTTCAAATATTAAATGCAATGTCAATCGTTATCTACTATCTTCCTGATTACTCTTCTATTGTTCTCGTTCAATTTTCACTTGTGGAACTCTCTTCCGGCTTCTTGCTTTCCAATCAACTTTGATCTTCAAAAATTTAAATACAATGTCAATCGTCATCTACTGTCTTCCTGATTACACTTCTATTGTTGTCGCTAAATTTTCGCTTATGGAACTCTCTTCCGGCTTCTTGCTTTCCAATCAACTTTGATCTTCAAATATTAAATGCAATGTCAATCGTTATCTACTGTCTTCCTGATTACTCTTCTATTGTTCTCGTTCAATTTTCACTTGTGGAACTCTCTTCCGGCTTCTTGCTTTCCCATCAACTTTGATCTTCAAATATTAAATACAATGTCAATCGTCATCTACTGTCTTCCTGATTATACTTCTATTGTTGTCGCTCAATTTTCAATTGTGGAACTATCTTCCGGCTTCCTGCTTTCCAATCAACTTTGATCTTCAAAAATTTAAATGCAATGTCAATCGTTATCTTATGGATTCCTCTTTGTTATTGTTCTTGTTTCTTAATAATGTTTTCTCTTTCACACTTGTGTCTTAGCGGCTTTACTGTCTTGCCTGGGGTGAAATGATTGAATAATAATAATAGTAATAATAATAATAATAAGAAGAAGAAGAAGAAGAAGAAGAAGAAGAAGAAGAAGAAGAAGAAGAAGAAGAAGACAATGCAACAGGATAGACAAAATGAGGGAGAATCTGGTGAGAGAAAACTTCGAAAATGTAATATAAGACAATAAATGAAAGATTTATATAAATCAGAATTTAATCAACTTTAGTAAGATTGAAAAAAAATCTAAAAAGTATCCAATAGTTACAGTAATAATTCTATAATTTATATTATTTAATATTATAATATTAATATAGCATATACATAATATCAATATATTATATATTAATTAATAATTAATATTTAATAAATAATATAATATATTAATATTAATATATTATATTAATATATATAATATTAATATATAACATATATAATGTTAACATGTGTAATAGTAATTATAGATAACATATAACATATATAATATTAATAACATAATATATATAACATATATAATATATACAACATATATAATATTATATAATATTATAATATTGTCATAATAATAATTAAAGAAAATTGTAGAAGAATAAAATCCGGGGCTAAAAAGTTGCTAACTTCACAGAGAAAAACAAAATGGCAACTCTGAATATATTTTTTCAAAACTGAAGACATTATAAGTGGACTTTCGAATGAAAAACGAACAAGAAAATGAAACTGACTCTACAATTGCTGAAATGGCCAGTTTCATTGATGGCTCGCAAAGTCAGATTCGACTTTACAATCAAAAGAGGCAAAATTGTAATAGCAATGAAGATATGATGGATCTGTCTGGGATTATGGATTGGAAGTGCCGAGTTCGAATTACAGTCGAGTCCATTAAATTTGCTTACGTACAAATCACCTTCGTAAACATATGAACCTATCTCTTCTCACCCACTCCAACTATGTGCAAATAGCGGAACAAACTGTAGCCTTGAGTGGCAACCGGTCTGGGAGAAGGAATTTTAAGTGTTCAATTGGTCGGCGACTAACCTGGATCCTCCAGCAGACCCTGATCTGATTGGGGGGAATGGAACCCCAGCAGCACAAAAAGAGTTTTTGAAGGGCATATGAACTTAGAGTCAACGACCATCCACCCTAACTAGGGATTAAATAGTCTAACCAACCCGCCATTGGCTAAGTGTGGTGAGTACGGCTACACATCTGAAGACATCATCAACCAGCGAAGCGTTCCTCCAATAGCAGGAAGAAGATCCTGGAATTTGATTTGGAATGACGAGATCATCCGTTTCCTTATAAGAAAACATTCGAGATTCATTGAACGAACAGTTAGTATTACTGTCGGTTGGAATTTATACAATTTTTTTCTTCAAACACTTATTTAGGAAAACAGGTTTCTCAAGTCCACTAACTGTTATCGCTCTTTCCAGTACTGATGGGAACTTCTTTCGTAACCTTTCGTTTGATTTGGAAAGTCAACGCTATCCATTTTAATAGTTGCTTCTTTTAAAAGTAAAGGAACGATTTTGCCCTATCGATATTAGGAACAGGACCTTCTTCTAAATCGATAAAAAGATCAATATTCTTCGATGCTGACAAATGCCCTGGCTTAAGAAAGGTCTAAGGAATGCTAATTTATTTTCTTGATACAATTTTCCTTATTTTTTTACGAGGGGGCCAATTCCGATTTCCATTCGTTGATTCTTATATACTACTAAGCTATCCATTCCTTTCTTCAAGGTTTCTTTCCAATGATTCATTTATTTTTCGTTCTTTCTTTTATCGTTTCTATTTCTTTCTTTCTTTTTCTTCTTTTTCTTTCAGCCTTCCTTTCTTATTCCTTTTTTAGTTTTTCTTTCTTTCCCCTTTCTTACGTCATTTTCTTCTTCCTTCCTTTCTTTTTCATTTCTTGTTTTTCTTTCTTTCCTCTTTTCTTCGTATCTTTTTTCTTCTTTTACTTTTTTGCTTTTCTTCTTTCTACGCTTCTTTTTCTTCCTTCCTTTCTTTTTCGTTTTTTTTTTTGTTGTTTCTTTATTCTTTTCTTCTTTCCTTTTTTTTTTCTTTTTATTTATTTCGTAATCCTCGTTTTTTTCTTCTTTTTTTCCCATTTTCATTTTCTTTCTCTTTCGCTAATTTCCTTTCTTTTAGAATTTGTTTTATTCGGTTTTACATTATTTTTTTTTTATTTCTTTCTTTCGTTCCTATTTTTCTGTATTTTTATTCTTTTTACCCTTTTTTATTTCTGTGTATATTTACTTCTTCATTTTGTCTTTCCTCAATCTTTTTTCTTTTACTCTTAATGTCATTCCCTTATTTTTCAAATTTCCTCCTTTCTTTCGTTCATCTTTCATTTTGTTTTCTGGTTTTTTTTTTGTCATTTTGTTTTCCTTCTTTATTTCATTCATTCTTTATTTTATTTTATTTTCCTTCTATCTCTCTTTTTATCATTTTTTATTTCGCCTTCCCTTTTTCAATTTTGTTTTTTTTTTCTTTCGTTTTTATTTTGTTTTTCCTTTTATTTTTTGTTTTCTTTTTTTTTCCTTTTTATTTTGTTTTCCTTCTTTTTCTTTCATTATTTATTTCCTTTTTATTTTGTTTTTATTCTTCCTTTCTTTCATTTTCATTTTTATTTTGTTTTTTCATTTATTGTTTGCTTTCTCTCATTTTTATTCTGTTTTCCTTCTTTCTTTCTTAATTTTATTTGTTTTCCTTCTTTCCTTCATTTTTTGTTATTCTCATTCTTTATTACCGTCTTTATTTCATTTTTTTTTCATTTCTTTCTTTCTTTCTCTCATTTTTATTCTGTTTTCCTTCTCTCATTCATTTTGTATTTTGTTTCCCGTTTTTCTTTCGTTCATTTTTTCTTTTTTTCTTTCAGTTTTTATATTTTTCCTTCTTTATTTCCTTCTTTATTTATTTTATTCATATTATATTTTCTTTCTTTTTCTTTCATTTTTCTTTCTTTTTTCTTTCATTTTTTGTTTTCTTTCTTTCATTTTCTTTTCTTTCTTCCTTTCATATTTTGTTTTTTCTTTAATACTTTTTAGTTTATTTGCTTTTTCTTTCGTTTTTATCTTGTTTTCCTTCTATCTTGCCTTCATCCTTTCTTTCTTTCTTTCTTTCTTTCATTTTCCTTTTCCTCCTTTCTTTATTTCATTTTTATTCTGTTTTGTTTCTTTCTTTCATTTTTTAATTTTATATTCATATTTTATTTTCTGCTTTATTTATTTCATTTTTATTCTGTTTTCTTTTTCGCTTTCATTATTTAATTTGTTTATCGTCTTTCTATTATTTTTTATTTTCTTTCTCTTTCAATTTTGTTTTCTTTCTTTCATTTTTCTTTTTGTTTTCCTTCTTTATGTTCTTCTTGATTTATTTCATTTTTATTTTCTTTCTTTCTTTCTTTCATTTTTATTTTATTTTCTTTCTTCCTTTCATATTTTTTCTTTAATACTTTTTATTTTATTTGCTTTTTTCTTTTTTATCTTGTTTTCCTTCTATCTTGCTTTCATTCTTTATTTCCTTCTTTATTTATTTCATTTTTATTGAAAACAGAATAAAAATGAAATAAATAAATTCTCTTTCATTTTTTTATTTTGTTTATTGTTTTCTGTATTTTTTATTTTCTTTTTCTTTCAATTTTCATTTCTTTCTTTCATTTTTCATTTTGTTTTCCTTCTTTATTTCCTTCTTGATTTATTTCGTTTTTATTTAGCTTACCTTCTTTCTTTCATGTTTTATTTTGTTTTTCCTTCTTTCTTTCATTTTTTTGTTTTCTTTATTTCTTTTTTATTTTATTTTGTTTTCTTTCTTTCTTCCATTTTTATTTTGTTTTCCTTTTACTTTCATGTTTATTTTCGTTTTCTTCTTTCCTTCTTTCACTTTCATTTTGTTTTTCTTCTTTCTTTCATTTTTGTTTTGTTTCCATCTTTGTTTTATTTGTTGTTTTCCGTCTTTCTCTTTTATTTGATTTCCTTCTTCCTTTTTTGTTTTCCTTCTTTCTCTTTTATTTGATTTCCTTCTTCCTTTTTTGTTTTCCTTCTTTCTCTTTTATTTGATTTCCTTCTTCCTTTTTTGTTTTCCTTCTTTCTCTTTTATTTGATTTCCTTCTTCCTTTTTTGTTTTCCTTCTTTCTCTTTTATTTGATTTCCTTCTTCCTTTTTGTTTTCCTTCTTTCTCTTTTATTTGATTTCCTTCTTCCTTTTTTGTTTTCCTTCTTTCTCTTTTATTTGATTTCCTTCTTCCTTTTTGTTTTCCTTCTTTCTCTTTTATTTGATTTCCTTCTTCCTTTTTTGTTTTCCTTCTTTCTCTTTTATTTGATTTCCTTCTTCCTTTTTTGTTTTCCTTCTTTCTCTTTTATTTGATTTCCTTCTTCCTTTTTTGTTTTCCTTCTTTCTCTTTTATTTGATTTCCTTCTTCCTTTTTTGTTTTCTTTCTTTCATTTTTTATTTTGTTTTTCCTTCTTTCTTTCTTTTGTTATTTTGTCTGTCTTTTTTACATTTTATTGTTTATTTCCTTTTTCCATTTCATTTCTCATTTTTTCATGTTGTGATTCACTTTCCAGAATACTTTAAAAACTCAAGTCAATTGTTATCTATTCACCATATCCTCGTCATTTTCAATTCCTACTTCCTACATTTAGGTTGATTTCTGACAAATAATTTTCCCAAATAAGCCGATTAAAGACAGTAAGTCTCTACCTTTAGTGGCTGTTGGGCCTTGTAGTGATGAATATAAAACGCCTTCAATGTATAAAACTTTATTTTATTTTTTTACATGATCCCTATTTTCTTTCCGTTCTTTTTTTCCCCCTTCTTTGTTCTTTTCCTTCTTCTTCGTCTGGCTTTCATTCGCTATCTTTCATTCTTTCAACTTATTCCCTTATTCATTATTATTCTTCATGAAGAATTTTATCTTCTTTTATTTGCTTCTTTAATCCCTCGTTCTCTTGGGGGGTTGTTTTTTTTTTTCTAAATAAACATGTCTATCAACTTTCTTTTTTCCGTGTCGTGCCAGAAAATTTTTCTCGTCTGATTCCATCCTTCAAATCTATAAATCAACCATCCGTCCTTGCATGAAATGCTGCCATATATGGTCTGTTGACCCCGCTGTACGTCTCGAGGTCCTCAACAAAATCCAGATACGGATATGCAACGTGATAGGTACTGGTCTGGCATCTCGTCTACAGTCACTTTCTCACAGATGTGTCGTGGCTTCCCTTTTCACTTCTACAAGTATTTTCACATCAACTGTTCCGACGAGCTACTATCACTGATTCGCAGACTGCGTGAATTTGAGCGAGCTATTAGGTTAGCATAGCGGCCCTACCCTTTCACCTTCTCTTCTACTCAAACAGCTTCTTATCTCGCACTTCCCGTCTGTGGAACTCCTTTCCTCTTACTTACTTCCCTGATAGCTATGATCATCAAATATTCAAATGTAATGTCAATTGACATCTTCTGATATCTTGATCCTGATCCCCATCTTTCTCCATATCCTTTCCTCAAACACCCCTCTTTACTCTTACTCTCATTCTCTGTAACCCCTTGCGGGCTAGTGGCACTCCCGCCTTGCTTGGAGTGAAATGTTTTAAAAAAATATCTTTCCTGCCTTTTTTTCTTCTCAACTTTCTCCTTTTTTCACTCCTTTTTCTTTCTCTCTTTTCTCTTACATTCTATCTTTGCAGCTTTCTTTTCTCCTGGTTTTTCTCTTCTCGTCTTCCATATCTGGCATTCGTTTTTCAAAACACTTCTTCCCAGCTGGTATTCCTGTCTTGCAGTCTACAACGCTATCTACATTCCGTCTGTATTGTCTTGAGGCGGGAAAGCTGTCGGCCATATTGCGTCATTATCAAGAGTACCATATCGGGCGGCATGTCTGTGCAAATGCTTCGCTTCTTTCCCACGCTGATGTACGCGCATGCGTACATGAATGTGTTCGGTGTCACAGAATGGTCACGAGAGGTTCTTTAATCCAAACTATAATTTAACTTGTCCCGTCTGCTCAGTTATGACACTGCCAAGGTTCTAATGGGTGCACAACAATTATATAACTTAAAATGGCATCCTAATCACGTGACATCTACATTTTTGACTGCCTTTCATCCAACACCAACGAAATATGACAAGAGTCACACTGCAGAAAATGGCACAAGAAACTTGCTTGTCTGTCTCAAAATTCTTCATTCGATTTCTTCTTCTTCTTCTTCTTCTTCTTCTTCTTCTTCTTCTTCTCCACCTCCTCCTCCTCTTCGTCCTTCTTTCTCCTTCTTCTTCTTCTTCTTCGACTTTTTTCTTTCTTCTCCCTTTTCTCCTTCTTTGTCCTCCTTCTTCTCCTCCTCTTCCTCCGCCTCTTTTTTTTCTTTCTCGTTCTTCTTCGTCTTCTTTTTCTCCTTCTTCTTCTCCTTCTTTATTTTCTTTTTTCTCCTTCTTCTTCTCCTTCTTCTTCTTCTCCTTCTTCTTCTTTCTCCTTCTTTTTCTTCTTCTCTGTCTTCTTTTTCTTCATTCTCCTTCTTCTTTATTTTCTTTTTCCCCTTCTCCTCCTCCTCCTCCTTCTTCTTCGTCTTCTTTTTCTTTTTTCTCCTTCTTCTTCTCCTCCTCCTTTATTTTCTTTTTCTCCTTCTCCTCGTTCTCCTTCTTCTTCTCTTTCTTCTTCGTCTTCTTCTTCTTCTTCTTCTTTTTCTTTCTTCTTCGTTTTTTCTTTTTTCTCTCCCACTTCTCCTTTTTCTTTATTGTCTTTTTTCTCCTTCTTTTTCTCCTTCTTTTTCTCCTTCTTTTTCTCCTTCTTTTTCTTCTTCTCCGTCTTCTTTTTCTTCATTCTCCTTCTTCTTTATTTTCTTTTTCTCTTTCTTCTTCTTCTTCTTCGTCTTCTTCTTTTTCTCCTTCTTTCTCCTTCTTCTTACCCTCCTTCTTCTTCTTCTTCTTCGTTTTTTCTTTTTTCCTCCATCTTCTCTTTTTTCTTTATTTTCTTTTTCTCCTTCTTCTTCTCCTTCTTCTTTTCTTTTTCTTCTTCTTTTTCCCACTTCCGTTTTTTTCTTCTTCTTTTACTTCTTCCTCTTTTTCTTCACCTCTTTTTTCTTCTTCTGTGCCATGTCCCTACCGAATGTTAGCAATCATGGCCCTCCACAATTTCCTATCCTTTGTAGTTCTTAGTGAAGTTTCTATTTTTTTTTTTTTTTTTTGCTATCGCTACCATTCGCTATCGAATATATTTCCCAAAAGTTCGTTAGGTTATTCGCTTATCTCTCTCTCTCTCTCTCTCTCTCTCTCTCTATCAATCAATCTATCTATGTATCTATCTATATAGCTTTCCCTCTTGCCTCCAATATGTCCTGTGAGTGTCAAATTCTCCAAGCCTTCTTTCCTCGTGTACCCTAGAAATTTCAACTCTCTTTTTTATTCATATTTTCCTTAAATTACTAACTTTCCTCTAAATTATTTCATTACTATTTTTATATACCATGTTCTATCAGAACGTGAGTGATCATGGCTCTCCACATCTTCTTGTCATTTGTTGTTTCAAGTAACTTTTAATCCTTTAGCATCCGTTTTTGTTGCGATTCATCTCTAAGGTTACTGCAAAAAGTGGTCAGCTCTGGGTACCCTTCCAGAAAGCATCCAAATCTTACTACCATGCTGTATCTTTCCAAGGGCCAGATCAGACCAAAAATGGAATATTGCTGCCATATTCGGAATGAAACTGAAACGATGCACAGTTTCCAACCTTGACAGAGCTCAAAAGCCTTCAGGCAGTCTTGTAGGTGATTATTTTCAACCCCCTCATAGCCTTTTACCCCACATCCGAAAGATCACAAGCTAACCGCTACTATATCACTACTTTCGGCTTAGTTCAGACCTTTTCAGCTAGTGCCTGTCATGCCACGTACACAGGTTCGAATCATCTTTATTCCATTCATATTCCATTAATAAGGAAGAAGTTCCCAAGAAATGTTACTTTGTGGAACAGACTCCCGAGATCTTACTTTCCTGATCACTACAATCCTCTAGGATCATCCATTGTCTATCCTACATATTCTCATAATCTACACTTTCTTCCTCCTTTTGCTGCCTTCATTCAGTAGCCTTCTACCTTGTGCGGCTCTTGCGCCTCGTACTGGATGAACATTTTACTAAAAAAAACTGTAATCCATTCACTCAAGTTCGTTAAGTATCTTACTTGCTATTTCCCCTTGCTTCTCTTGCATTAATTATATCCTTTGAATGTTAACTTCTCCAAGCCGTCTTTCCTTATTAAATGTTTCAGAAACTTTTTTTCTTCCTGTTAACATCTTGGTTATGCCATTTTTTCACTTCGACTTGATATCCATTTTGTTGTAATTTTTGTTGTAAATTTTCAAGTGATGTGGTTTCTGTTATTTGGTACAGTTCTTTGTTATTTTGTAACGCTAGTCCACAGGGTTCAAAGAAGCGTGGTCCTCGCGAAAACCTACAAACTTCATTAACTCGGTCTATTTTTTACTATTGATCTAAGATAGCTGTTATATACAAATCACAGGTTAGATATTTTCTCGTATTTCACGTCTCTTCTTCGTCTTTAAGGAGATTGTCCAGCATTCACTGCCATATAGGTGATTAGGTATTACATATCAGTCCAGCATTTTCTTTGTTTATAAGAACATTTGTCGGTAGAACGGCATATCTTTTTAAAATTATATTTCTACTTTGCTTAGCTTCAGGAAGACATCTTTCTACATACTTATTCCTGTATCATATTTTATGTTATCTGTTACAGATCTATATCGTTAAATTTCTGATTGGTTTTCACTAATCCAAGACTTAGCTCATACATTGGGCTGTCTCTTGCGTGGATAGCTAACCAATCTGTATTCTTATATTTAATCATTAGTCCTTTCTTCATGCCTTCCTCTCGACTAACTTGTCCGTCAAGAACAAATTATTAATGTTATTATTCATAAATTTGGATGTTTATTAGTGGTTAATGAGGGTTAGTAATAAATATTATTGATAACACTTATAATATATTCAGAATTTCTGTCAGAATTTCTGGGATGAGGAGTTATTATTTACACTGTTTACATTCGGACTATTTTCCTCATCTTTGTTGTTGTTATCACAGCGTTTCGGCTGTTGTACTCTCATCAGGTTTATGTCGATCAGGGTAACTTACAAGAAATTTTGAACTGAACCTTTTACTTAATCTACATGGGGTAGACTGTTCTCTTTACATTGCCCATGTCTAGGGATATCCCAACGCGTTCTTATTTTTAGTACTGCTCAGTTAGTGCTTACTCTGTTTCCCATTGAGTTCAAATTCAAACTGCCCGGCGGAGGGATGGAACTGTTGTAAACATAAATTGCGAGATTAATGTAAAAATATTGATTTTAATGAGACATAAAATATTGCAAATTTCTTGATTCAAAATCAAGTGTCAAATTCTATACCAAGTTAAAGATGAACCTCTAAGGAAACCTTGATTGTGGATTAGAATCTTAAATATTCGAACTCAAATTATATCATGTCCTAAGAGGCTGTCGGATCATTGCAGAGGGTCCTGCAATTCCATTTCTCAAGACCGTGGGCTTATTTTTTTTTCTTTTTGTCAGGATTACGGCCATATCAAGTCGAAACACCGGTTCTCCAACCAAATTTAATCGACATCCACCCTGGTCAGTACCTAAACACGTAACCGTTTTGAAATACCAGGTGCAGTAAGCTTAGATGTGCGGGTGGTGTAATGGATAACGGCTCATGAGGAGCAGAGAGTTTCAGTCAGGATTGTTACATTCACTTACGCAAATACCCTTGGGCGATCATGAATTGAAAATGAGACAAGGTCACTCAAGCGTGTCACTCCTACCAGCGCGCATTGGGCCAGAGTGGGAGAGTAATAGATCGTTACTCTCCTTGAATCCGGAAGACACCCAAGTCCAACAAAAGACCTTCACAGACTTAGAAGAAAGAAGAGGTTTTTTGTAATCATTTCGCCCCAAGAAATGCAATAAAGACATTAACAAGCTAGGGTTTTACTAAGAGCGAAAGAAACTGGAAAAACGTTAAATATTAGGTTGGTGCAAAAATAATGACGTAATAATGTCGTTTTTTGACGTATTTTTTAACGTCAAAAAACGACATTATTACGTCATTATTTTTGCACCAACCTAATAGAAAGGACAATGAAAAAGTATGATTCAAAACACAGATAACGATTGACTATCAATTTCAAATTTTGAATGTCATAGTTGATAGGAAAGTAAGAAGCCGTAAAGAGCGCCACAGGCTAGACGTGCGAGAAAAGAAACTATTGGAATATAATTAACGATTACATTTAGAAATTTCCTCAGTAAAACGATGAGAGCTAGCCCTTCATCTAGTCTACCATCCGTGATACACGCCTGTCTATTTAGATGTATGACTGACTAGGTAGAATAATTTCCCGTAGGTTGCAGTTTCTTTCAAGGGTACACTGGTTGCCACCTTAGGCTATAGAACCCAGTCTTTCCTTCTATTCAACCCACAACCGGCAGGAGAAGAGATAATGTCAGGCAAGTGCCATGCGCAATACACGCTTGATCGATCGTGTCTCTTTAGATTCGTGACTGACTAAGCAGAAGGTTTTCCCCACAGTAGGTCGCCGTTACTTTCTGCGGTAGACTAGTTGCCGCCCAAGGCTATAGGACCCAGTCTGTCCTGCTATTGAAACTATAGCTGAGAGGAGAAGAGATAAAGTTAGTCAAGTGCCATACGTGATTCACACTTGGGCGACTATGTCTCTTTGGATTCATGACTAAATAGACAGATTTCCCCCACAGTAGGTTGTCGTTTCTTTCTACGGTAGACTGGTTGCCACCCAAGGTTATAGGGCCCAGTCTGTCCTGCTACTCAACCCATAGTTGGGAGGAAAAGAGATAAAGTTAGTCAAAGTGCCATACATGATGCAATATTCGGCGATCATGTCTCTTTCGTATCATGATTTACTAGGCGGAGGAAAGATATAAATCCATCTCTTTTACCCCATAGCTGGGGTAGAAGAGATGCCTTCATACCTTTCCCAAAGGTTAATTGCGCGTAAGTGAATATAACGAATTCGACTGGAATCACAGTCTTAATCAGTAAAACTAACTCCTCATCCGATAATGTTCCATTCACCAGAATGCTACGTTCTTGCATGACATCCGTACTACACCTACCAAAATACCACTGGCTTAGGATCACATCATGTTGAAACACTGGGTCTTGTACGATATCTGAAGTTAAGCAACGTCGAGCCTGATCAGCACAAAGATGGGCGACCGCTTGAGAATACCAGATGCTGTAAGCTTGAATGCGCGGATTTTCAAGCAATATGGTTACCGTTTCATTGTGTTTTCTTTCTGTCATTTCTTTCTTTGGTAGACTCGTTGTCAACAAAGGCTATAGGTTCCAGCCTGTCCTACAGTGCAACCCATAGCAGGGGAGAAAATAGAACTATTATACGTTTACACAGGGTATTTGCGCATAAGGGAATGTAACACTAATCGAGTACTAAGCTTAAATTCGTAAAGTCGAGCTCCCAAAGAGGAAAGAAAAGAGAGAGTGAAGCAATTTTATAGTGGTGGTAAAGTTATTGAAGCCGAGATGCCAGGTCAGGAATGATAACATTGCAGATTCTTCTTTGGATTTAGTTCAGAATTTCTAGATGCATAGCAGAAGCATTAGGGTACCGTGACGTGGTGTAATGGTTATCGAGATTGTCTCGCGAGGACAAATACGACTGAGTAGTGAGTTCGATCTACACTGAAGGCTCCACGCTTTTGGCCTTGTACCACATCTAAGCTATGCTTAGAAAATCATTTCGATGGGGTGTAATGGTTAGCAACCTTGGCTCGCTAGATCACTTACGACTGAATAAGGTGTACGATCTTAACTAAGTGCCCCATACTTTCGGCCTTGTGCCACATCTAAGCTACACTTAGAAAATCGCCACAGCAGAAGCAGCAGACCAGGTATGACAGTAATATTCAATACACGGTCGAATGGTCAAGCTATAAAGATGAAAGACAGATTCTGAAATGAAACAATTCACGACGCGGCAAATTCACTTTCCGAGTAGCTGTTTGTTTGCTTCTTTTTTTTCTTTCTTTTTTTTTTTTTTTTTTTTGTTTATTTTCACAAATACATTCTGTATTATTTTGATGGTTGATACCGATCAACGATTTGAAATATGATAAGATGTTGACGCCATAAAAATAAATTGTTACTCCTACACCCCCATCCGCGGAAATTCCCTCCGCTAAACATCTGTGTAATGACGGAAGCGGATCAAATTTAGGTACGTCACGTAGTGCCCGGATGTTACATGCTGTTACCGTCATTCTAGACGAGTTAAATGTTTCCATTTTTGTTTTTAAACTCGTGAGTTTTCATTTTATTTTCCAGGCACCATGCATCATTGTAAACTACTTGCCGTAGACTACTCATTCTCCTTCTCTTCTACATCCGAATCCCGCCAAAACTCTCAACTACAACGACAAAAATCCATGTTGTAATCTTTCTATAGTCTTGCTCTGAACGGTTGTTCTGTTACGTTTGGGAAGTCCATTATCTGTCGATACAGGTCCAGGATGACATACAGATTTTTCCTAGGCTGACTGGTAAATTTGTTTTGTTTTACGGCATATCACCCTACGTGGGTGGGCAACTCGATGCAGTGAAATGGTTAGCAAGCTTTTCTCGCTATTACGACTGAGTAGTGAGTTCGATCCTCACTGGGTGCCCCATGCTTTCGGCCTTGTGCCACATTTAAGCTACGCTTGGAAAATCGCTATCACTCTCAATGGGTTCTTTAGAGCTAACAAAATTTTTATTGCTGGTAATTTTTTTTTTTAAATGTATTGCTGGTAATATTTTTCCTTCAAAAATCTACTTCTGGTAATATATTAAAAATATATACAGTAGCGGCCATAATATAAGGAACGGAAACAACAAAGACATAAATATGTGTATTACTTAAAAAGTAATGCATGATTAGCAATGAAATTTTTACCGAATAAAGATTAGGGTGTAATGCATAAATATTATACAAAGTTACAAAAATTTACATAATAGTTTGTTTTTTTTTAGCTGGTAATATTTTTCTTTTCAAAAACGTATTCTTGGTAAATATTTTTAATGTATTGCTGATAATCATTTTTCCTTCTGGTATCAAAACCTATTTTTAAACGTTCATTGTATTTTGACTCTAGTTTGGGGGTAAACTATTTGCCCATAGCTGGGATCCTAACAGGTGCTACCACTCCGAGTCAGGGTGGACCTGTGAACACCAGCTGTTAAAAGGTGGTTCCACGCTCCTCAAACCTGGTGATCGTAGGTCTTACCCATGGCGCGGATGTAGTTTATCGTCATACCCAGAAGTTTGGTTGGTAAACACAACTACAGAGCCCAAGACTGTTGTACTATTTAACCCATAGAGGGGAGAAGACATGAATCCGTACATTCTCCAAGAGTAAATTTTAACCGTCTCTTTCTGTTAACATTTTGCTAGGACGTGTCATGTCACATACACAGAATCGAATCATCTTTATTCCCATTGTATTCCATTAATAAGGAAGAAGTTCCACTTAGCTTTTTTCCCAAGAGATGTTACTTTGTGAAACAGACTACTGAGATCTTACTTTCCTGATCAATACTATCCTCTAGGTCAGTCGTTTTCTATTCTACATATCCTCATAATCTACAATTAACAATTCTGAGCTATTATCCATAGCACCACCCGCACATCCACGCTTCAATGTGATGTGGCTGTAAGCCATGAAAGAAAAGAACTTGGTAAAATTATACTAAGACATATATATATATATATATATATATATATATATATATATATATATATATATATATATCTGAGAGGAGGTACTGTAACTATTTAAATTGTTCGGACTGTTGTCCTCATCTTTATTGTCACATTAACGACGTTTCGACCGTTGTACGCTCCGGCCTTCTTCAGGTGACATACGCTGGAATTTCCGATAAGACCTACCATAGTAGAGAACATGATTAAGGACTGTGTGTATGCCATCCCATGCAGCTGTGGCAAGAAATGTAAAAGAGAAATAGACCAACCCCTTAAGATAAGACTGCAGGAATACCGTAAAGCCGTAACAGGAGGGAAATTTAAAAAAAGAAAAGACAGATGTGTCTGACCATATATGGAGGGGAAAAGGGAGATCACTGCTCTCTGTGGATGAGATTGAAATAATAGACAGAGAACATCACTGGAAAATACGAAAACTTAAGGAATCAGCACATATGCTAGTCCACAAAAATCCGCTAAGACGGCCAAGCATAGACATGAATACAATATGGGAACCAGTAATACAGGGAGCTAGAGAAAAAATAGCAATAACAAATATTGTAATATGAGCTCTGGTAAAAAAAAAATTGTTATTGAGACATTAGGTTTATTAATCCGAAAAATCCATTCATTAATTCCACAATGACCCAGTGGATAAAAGCGTTGGTTGAAGTAATCCTGTGAACTGACCCAAAGAGTTGTGAGTTCAAGACCTGGCCACAGCAGAGGTGAACGAAACTTGGAGAGTTGAGTTACTAAAGGGAAATAACTGAAATTGAGATATCCAGAAAAGGCGTGGCATGTGGAACGAGAACAATCTACTCCAATGGTTCCGTTCGAAATTCCAACGTATATCACCTGAAGAAGAGCGGAGTGTACAACGATCGAAACGTCGTGAATATGACAATGAGGATAACAGTCCGAACAATGTAAATAATGATATATATATATATATATATATATATATATATATATATATATATATATATATATATATGGGGAGGGAGACAAAAGTAAAGAAATCAACTGTAATTAGGCAAACAGTTCACAAAGTAAGAATGGTGTTAACACATAAATGTGGGATACAGACAAGCGATCGCAGAGTTCTGATTTCAAGACAAGAACGAACAGAAATATGTCGGATGAGACTGAGAAATGTTCTATCTTATCGCCATTATTGCACGGTTTGTCTATAAATCTGGGGAGGGGTGTGTTTTTGCAATCATTCCCTAATGGATTAGAATCAACACCTTAAGAAAAAAATGTCTTTTTTAAAGCGGCTTCTTTGTCAGACCGAATTTTTTCAACACTCTCGAAGATTTGTATTTATTGAATTTTCCAAGCTCTAATATCGGCTGGCGTTCACCGAAGATAAAGTAGGAGCAATTGTTTACAATAAACAAGCACCCTCCTCAGTATTCTAGATATTTCTGTAATGCATACATCTGGATAGTGAGCGATTCATTTTCGGATTTCCATTTCTCCTAAACTCTTTGCAAGGTTGTTGAGGATTTCTCAAGGTGCTCCAATAATTATCCACGCTACCGTCTTCGTGAAACATTGTTCTTTTTTTCGTTTTTTATTTTTATTCTTTTCCAGTTTTTTTATTTTTTTATCCATTTTTCTTTTCATTTTTCAATTTTGCAAAACCTCCCACTATCAAATTTTTTATGTAAACTTCGGTTCTAGGAATCGTGAAGAATATGGTCAGCATATCCCGACTGTGATAAGGAAGAGAATTAAAGAAGTACCCTTTCGAAAGTTTTAATAAACAGAGTGCCCCCCCCCGTTGAGGCTAAGAGCAAATAAGAATACAAGTAAAAAAGGGTCTGTATATATAGTACAACAAAAGGTGAACAATACCGAGTTTATATAAGTATACTAGTAAAGAAAAAAAAGACATAGTTACGCAGAAGGCATCTAAAAAGTGAAACCTCATTGAATGAGAGATTACGTTTCACATTTTAGATGCCCTCTGCGTAACTATGTCTTTTTTTTCTTTACTAGTATACTTATATAAAACCTTTTAAGGATTGTCTTTATTAAACACGCAAATTGTTCCGCGAGACACAATTGCTAACCATTGGGCTACGGTAGGCAACTGGAAAAAGAGAGGGTTTATTATTGTTGTCGGTGAGGTGATATTATCATGTCCCACGTGATTCGATAGTCTCTTCCCTTCCTCGGTAAAACAAAGAAAGAAATATAAACAAAACATTTTCGTGCTTTTTGAAGGTGAAAGGTAAGGGTAGAGTGAAATGATCGATCGTGTCTCCAGTCCCGACCCCCAGGGCTAAAACCTCGATTAGCCGCCACTAATTGAAACGATAAAGCAAACATTTACAGCAGCTAACCAATCAATCAAAATTCAAGGGTCCCACCCCGATCCATTTTGGGATCTCCTCCTTCCCAACACTCGCTCCATTGTTAACCCATCCCAAAGAAGTTTCTAGGCCCCACACTTATTCCATGATGCCCCAAGAATATGGTATTACAGTTGTGTACACATATCTAAATAATATTTCTTTGATTCTAGTCAGTAAATTGAAGCCTGGTATAAGGCCATGGATATATCACCTAGAAAAGTTAGTTTCGTTATGGTATTAATAATCACGTCGAGGAAAACAAGATGATTTGCATACATTTCATTTCTAAATAATTTCTAGAATGAAGGGTTATCATTATTTACATTCAGACTAATATCATCATTGATGTTATTATCACCTGATCGCCTTCTGTCCGAATTTCTGGGATGAAGTGTTATCATTATTTACATTCAGACTAATATCGTCATTGTTGTTATTATCACCTGATCGCCTTCTGTCCGAATTTCTGGGATGAAGTGTTATCATTATTTACATTCAGGCTAATATCCTCATCATTTTGTGTTATTATCACCTGATTGCCTTCTGTCCGAATTTCTGGGGGTAAGAAGTTATCATTATTTACATTCAGACTAATATCCTCATCATTTTGTGTTATTATCACCTGATTGCCTTCTGTCCGAATTTCTGGGATGAAGTGTTATCATTATTTACATTCAGACTAATATCCTCATCATTTTTGTTATTAACACCTGATTGCCTTCTGTCCGAATTTCTGGGATGAGGAGTTATCATTATTTACATTCAGACGAATATCCTCATCATTGTTGTTATCACCTGATCGCCTTCTGTCCGAATTTCTGGAATGGGGAGTTATCAATTTTTTCATTCGGATAAATGTCATCATCTTTTTTAATATTATTACCTGATTGGCTCCTGCCTGAATTTCTGTGAGGAGTATTTATCATTATTTACATAAATAAGGACTAATGTCCCCATCTTTGTTGTTGTTATCACTACATTTCGGCCGTTGTGCTTTCCGGGTTTCAACGGGAGAATGAAAGAATAGGTTCGTGAATTTGGTGACGTAGTAATTGTGAGTTCAATCCCTGGTCCGGTTAATGTGTATTTGTACCCAGTGTTAACAGAGTATCTAGTTACTGACCAGTATTATAATAAGAACTAGACGAGGCGTCGCTAAATATGGCCAGCTGGACGAAAACAGTCTACCCCGATCCTGAAGCTTTTAGCATTGCACTGTTATTATTTCGCCTTTTTTCTACTGAACCCAAGTAAACGCTGCCCAGCCCTGGGATTGAACTGAATGCCACCAAATTCACGAAACAATGCTATTGACCCGTGTAATTCCCTGTCGGTTACCTTGATAGACACCTACCTGATGATGGCCGAAACGTTATGATAACAACAACAGTTGTGGACAATAGTCCGCTATGTAAATTACGCAAATACATTTTAATTTATTTTCCCTTTTTTATGTTCACCAAATACAAGGCCCAAGAGCCAGTCAAGGTATAGCGGTACTAAGTGAGGTTGATGTATAGACGTAAGAGGTTTGGCGGATGGACAATTGCATACTGTACCTTTGCATCCCTAGACAATTGTGTCCCTGAATAATTGTGTACCTCTGATATTTTGAAGTTACTATTTTTTAAGTGTTGTTTAATATAAAAATTGGCACACCAATACCTTTAATTACTGTAAACAAGCAGAAAGGTAGTTACCATAAATAAAAAAAAGAAAAATTTCTTTTTAAAGCAAGTGAAAATTAAGCTCACTGTAGTAGTCCGTACCACAAACATTTAATATTAGGTTGGTGCAAAAATAATTTCGTTTTCTCACATAGTAACATCTGTTAGAAAACGAAATTATTTTTGCACTAACCTAATAGATTCTGGATTTTATAGATTACGTTTTTATTTGGAACCTATGGCTAAGTTCCAAAAATCAAACACTGATAGAAAATATTTGTGGACGAGGAAAATTACGGCTACCACTATCATAAGAAAAATTCCAATGAAACAAAAACATATTGGTGATGTGTAGAGCGATCTTGCAACACTGTTAATCTGCCATTGCATTTTAAACAAAAATAAACTTTTAATTTTTTTTTATTTTATTCCTTTCATTCCGTTTTTAAAAATTTATGATTAGTACCTATGCTTTTTTCTGAAATTTATGGTAATTGCATTTAAAAGTTTAAAAACTTATCAGAGGTACGTATTTGTATCCAGAGACGCATTTGTCTCGGGATGCAAATGTCCAGAGACACAAATGTCTGGTACGAAATTGTCTGGGACGTAAATGTCCAGTACGCAACTGTCCTAGAACGAAGAGGATATTATCCGTGCAGATTATGAGGACATGTAAGATAGATAACGGTTTACCGTAGACATGAAAAGGTTAAAATCAGGGAAACATCTTCACAAGAGTCTGTTCTACGAAGTAACTGTTATCAGGAAGAAGCTGACCAAGCGGAACTTCCTCCTTAACAATTGAATCTGAAGAGAATAAAAACGATTTCTCTTCGTGTAGGTGTCATAGCGGGTCCTAGCTGGAAAGGTCTGAATTGGTGGAACTAAGGAATGGATAGCTCATCTGAACAATTGACCTGGAAACAGCGATCGGTTGCATTCTCTGTGATTTGGAATGCAAAGTTTTCCTTCTTTCTTTTCTATCAAGGATATAAAGGCCTGGTCTACCCTGCTATTTAGCCAATAGCTAGGTGAAGAATAGATTACCGTATACACTCGCATATCATGCGACATTTGAAGACCTAATTTTGAAGCTAATTTCAAGAGGGTCGTATCATACACAAAATATAAAATTAGCATATGTACTGCTGGCCCTGGCTACGCCATTGATCAAACTTATATATCCATTTACTGTGGTCCGATTGTCTTTAAAATTAGGTCTTCAAAAGTCGCATGATACGCGAGTATATACGGTAACTAAAAAATCCTCATAATCAAAAGAAGGGATGGTAAAAAGTGGGGGATCAGTTTTGTATTGTTCTTTAGTATTAAACTCATCCCCCATTTCTTGTCCATAGTAAATTCATAGATGAAATTTCAAAACATCTTTATCGCTAATCAAATGAACGAATGATAGAAAGTGAGGGATCAGTTTCGTATTGTTATTTAGTATTAAACTCATCCCTCATTTCTTGGTCGCTGTATATGCTATCCATTTCTATAATCCAGACAAGATTTAAGTAACTTCAAAAAATATTATAGGTTGGTTTGTTATATATATACTCGCGTATCATGCGACTTTTGAAGACCTAATTTTGAAGCTAATTTTAAGGGGGTCACATCATACATGAGATATAATATTAGCTTATATACTGCTGACCCTGGCTACACCGTTAACCTAACTATATATCCATTTACTGGAGTCGAAAAGTACAGCTGTATTTAGAATAAACATGATTTTGATAAAACTGATGTTTTATTTATTTGTACCCAATAATAATTCATGTAATATCCACATATTAGTATCTTCTTATGAAATACAAACATAGCGAATATTTATCTTTTCCATTGTTTACGTTTTTAAGATGTTTAGCTGTTTCTCGTTTGGTTGTCCATGGCTATATGCGTTTATACAACGGGTATAGCGTTACTAACGATACTTTTATCATTCTCTTTTACTTTTTGAACTTATTTAACTTGAAGATGGGATAAAGAGATGGAAGAAAAGAGGTTAATCTATTGTAATTTGGTCTCTCAAAAAAGGAACTCACAAGATACATGATAAAATCATTTTTTATAAATGAAAATTTGGCTGTCGGGAGATACGAGTAGAAACGGTAAATGTCCAAAGCTCCTCATGCGATATGGATGGCCTGTTTGAACTATTCTTCCAGACCTTATGACTAGGAATTTTTAGCCAAACATTTTGTCTTATCTTACTGAGTAAATAAGATTAGCACTGTAAGCGTTCTGAAAGCAAAGGAAGTATTTGTCGCAGATTACTTCCACAACACAAAGAAGAATCACTGTTAAGTCCAGACTCGAATATCGGAGTCAGAAAGAAATGCTGAAAACTCGATTCGCCGGTACTATTTCAAATCACAATGCGTGTAACCAGTCAGAAAAATAACTCACTCTTTAACAAACGCCGAAACCAAAAATGCCCGAATTTTCCACATTATTTATTTCATACTTACGTACAAAATTGTGGCACAAGGCCGAAAAAGGGGAGGGGTAAAGGCTGGTCAACACTAACTATTTTATACCTAGCTAATCAGATTCACGATCCATTCATACATTACAATTTACCCGTTCACCACAAGAACTCATCCATCACCATTCAATCCTCCATCCACCACAATACCACATTCTCTCAAGGGGAACCTATAAAACGCACCCCATGCCATAAAAATTTGTATGATAATCAACAATATACATTAAAATTCTAATAATGATCAATGAAAGGGGAGGGAGATGAACCCAATAATAATAAACTAAAATTAACACAAAATACAAACTAAACGTAATTGATATATGCCCGAATTTTCCGCTCTCGAATCGAGAACACCAACTGCTTTTATCGGCAGAACCTATTTTTTTCATTCGTCGACAGCTGGGATAGGATGTTCAGTAATTTACATATCAAAATACTTTTATAGCGACTCTTGCGACGGACTTGTTTTTTTCTTTCTTTTTTTTTTTTCTTTAATTCAATTATTCCATTTTTCAGTATGTTATGCGGAATACGTGCCCTTCTGTTTGGTAAGTAATTTTCTTTTTCACCACTTTTTCCCTCGTAGAATACACGCGACGCACCGTCGCTTGGTTTGAGGCGGTAAGTCGCCGTTTTCTTCGCTATAAGCACCTACAACTATATCATCCCATTAGGCTTACAGTCTTAACAACTGTTTCCAAATGATCACCGAAATTAAGCAACATCGAACCTTGTCAGTACCTACATGGGTGACCGCTTGTGAATATCATGTGCTGTAAGATTGAATTGTATGTCTTATGATCATATCACGTTCAAACGCCGGTTCCCGTATGATTACCGAAGTTAAGCAATACCGAGCTTGGTCAGTACCTAGATGGGTGACCGATTCGGAATACCAGGTGCTTGGATGTGCGGATAGTATGACTTACGGCTATATCAAGTTGAAACACCAGTTTCCGTACGATCGCTGAAGTTAAGCATCATTGAAACTGGTCAGTATCTCGATGGGTGACCATTTGGAAATACCAGTTGCAACGTCAAGACTGATCAGTACAAAAATACCAGGTGCTGTAAGCTTGGATGTGCGGGTGGTGTAATGGATAATAAATCGGGCTTGTTCATCGGATATCCGAGTTCCAATTCCCGTTGGATTCATTATATACAAATATTCTCTTGGGAAATGTATGAATCTACCTCTTCTATCCCCAGCTATGGATTAATTAGTAAGACATGTATCACTAAACTATTATTATCTCAAAAAAATTCTTAGAATCTAAAAATATTTCTAGCTTTAAATAATTTGGAAAAGTTTGATAAACCGTAAAAAACGAATTAGTCAAGTATCACATAGATATTTCCAATAAGGAACAATTTTTAAAAAATACGGTAGGAATTGAACAAATACCAGATTAAAGTTTAATTTAAATCAAGGTTTTTGAAAGGCATTGTATACTATTGCAAAAATCTGGAGAAGTACTTGAATCACTGAATGAATATAAAAGAATGTATTTGTTCTCAGATTGAGTCCACAACCTCATATAACAGTAATGTCCGGTCTGTCTGAATGATGAATTTCTAATCCGGGAAAACAATGACGCTTTATAGTTTCTGGAAATACCGGTTGGGTTAGCCTGTTTTGCCAATGAGTAATTCTAGTTTTCATCTTTGTTCCAGGTTTATTTGAACAAGAGCGCTCAATGGTCCAGTGATTCTTTTTCTCTGTTTTGTTTTTCCTTATTACGGCAATAAAATCCACGCTTTTTACGACCCTTCACGCATGCGCACATTCATCATCCAAATAAACGATCTTGTAAATTATGAACCGTAACTTTCAATATTAATTTCTTTTGATAACTCTTCGATGTCAAATTAGAGATGCCATTAGGTGTCGAAGCCTAACTTCCGCGGGTTATTACCACTGTAGTGGTTCTGATTGCCGTTTAGTGTCCCACACTGACTTGCAATCTTAATGAGCTAGTTTGAGGATATAGAACAGTCGCTGATGTATCCTGTTTTTTTTTTGTTTTTTTTGTGTTCGTGAAATATCGATCTTAACACAAGCACAATTCAGCCCTTTCATTTCATAATCTATTCGGCCATCTTTCATTCAAATTTCTTTCTATTGGCATAATGGTCATTCTCTCCATTTCAAATTATGAAGAACAAAAATAAGCTTGTAATTTCCTTAAAATCGCTTCTAAAAGTAGAACCAGTTTTACCAGAATGTTCTAGGCTAGTCTGAGGCAAAGATCGGTTTCTCAGCCATTTTTTTTTTTATCGTTTCACCCCATGCAGGGCGGCAGGGCCGTTAAAACGCAAGGGGTTACTGGTTATTTTCTAAGCATAGATCAAATGTGGGACAAGTATGAGGAATTAGTGGGGATCGAACTCACTTTTCAAAAATGTTTTTTAAGCGAAGCTTAGATGTGGCACAAGGCCGAAAGCATGGAGCACACTATGAGGATTGAATTCACTACTCAGTCGTAATTGTTCTAGCGAGAAAAGCTTGCTAACCATTACACCACGTCGAGGTTCCCTAAATAGCGATTTTCCAAGCATAGCTTAGATGTGGCACAAGGCAGAAAGCGTGGGGCACCCACTGAGGATTGAACTCACTACTCATTCGTAATTGTTCTAGCGAGACAATCTTGCTAATAATAGAATAATAACTAGCTTAAAAGCCGTCCTATCTGACAGCAATTAAGCTAGCTCCTGCGGAGAGCTCTGATTGGGCTTTCGGCTTGTTCAGGAGTTTGAGAGTCGCTAAATCTTTGCATATTCTCAGCATTAGAAGCACTCCTGGCTGCCATTTGATCTAAATTGCCATTTGGTAAATTTTCATATATAAAAAAATTACCAACACTACCTATTTATAGTAAAATTACCAACAATACACCAATCAACAAGAAATAACTTTTTCATGAGATTAATCCATATAATAACCTACAGTTTCTTAAAGAAATCAAACTGTATTCCAAAATATAACTTTGGTAACTATAACATAAAAACACATATCACCATCTCTAATAATCATGTCGACACAAACATGTATATGCACAAAAGCTGGGTATCATCTACCATGTATTCAATTGTGAAAGCAGAATAACATATAGCATATTTTTATTACATCAGAACTCCGAAGAAAATTAAATTTCAGCGTTAAATGGCCCCTAAGGAGTTGATGCGCCGTTAAACAAATCAAATGTGAATTTTCGCCTCTCATGGTGAACAGGTTGTGTCATAATGAGGTTCCTTGCCTTGAATGCCTAATGAAAGAAACTCTATTTCTTCCCACATCTCAAGTAGAACTCATCTATCCGATCCACTGCTAAAGAAGTTGACAAAATGGTTAGTTTGTATACCAACGCAGTAAGTACAGTCCGCCTTCTTTAATCCGGTACTCTGTAGTCCCGTAAATTCCATGGTCCGGCATATTTTTTTTAGTCAGCCGCTACTAATCTCTTTGAGCGTTTGCGAGGGCATCACTACACGTTGTTTACATATACACACAGACATACACACACATTCATACACACACACTCATATATATATATATATATATATATATATATATATATATATATATATATATAATTATTTATTTAAAAAAATTATAACATAAATATGTTATAAAATCACTACAAAAATAGCCATTTTGTTTCAACACCCTCGGTGTCTTATCAAGTGATGATGTTGAATGTAAAATAAATGGTTTTAAAAAATTCAAATTAATTAACAATCCTTCGCAAGGGGAAAACGTTGTTACAAAGGCTAGATGGACCAATCAAAACACAAGTATAGGAAAATTCAAAAAGCTTGATAACGAAGTCATGTTATAATATCTATTCAGACTTTTTTATAATTTGAAATTATTAGATTTAAAAACAAGGCTGATCTCTTAAATCAAAGATATGAACTAACGTTTAATTGTAAACACCGTTATAAATTTAACTTATTATAGGGGTCGTATACTTTAAATGATAATGATATGTAGCTGTAAGTTTAATAGATTATAACTTTTATTGCCTGATGGTCAATCTGACGATATGAATGTGTATGGTATAACTACATAATGTTATTCATTTTTCTGTATGTGTATGTATATATATATATATATATATATATATATATATATATATATATATATATATATATATATATATATATTTGTGTGTAGTTATGTGTGTTTGTACTGCGGAATGTGTATGTTTGTATATTAATGCATTAATATGTTGCTAAGTTTTGTATATATATATGTATATATGTATGTGTGTGTATTTGTTTGTGTGTATATAGATATATGTGTGTATGTGCGTGTATGTATGTATATGTATGTATATGTGTGTGTATATATATATGTATATATGTATGTTGACACCTACTGTATATGAAATTGTTTATGTGTACGTGTAGGTAGGGAAATTTGGGTATGTCATTACGGCCACATGGGTTAGTATATGTGTGTATATATGTTTATATTTGTGTATTGCTGTGTGTATATATGTATTTATATGTGAGTATGTGTACACACATATGTGTGTATATTTGTGGCTATATATGTGTATATATGTATGTATGTGTATGTGTACTTAATATCATGGAGATATATACGTATATATATGTTTATGTATGTATGTGTAGATATTTCTGTGTGTATATATGTATGTATATTTATGTATGTGTGTGTATATGTATATATATACATATATATATATATGCGTATATGTGTGTGTATGTGTGTGTATATATATATATATATATATATATATATATATGTGTGTGTGTGTGTGTGTGTGTGTGTGTGTATATGAGGTGGACATCGTAGTTACCGATGGGTGTTGACTTTGATGTCCGATTTTATATTTACATACACTATTTTATATTAAATAATATTATTTTTAATCATTTTTATCTTTGTATATTTACTCGCTTAAGTTATATTTCAATAGGTTGTTAGCATTCATGTAATGACATTTTCTGTCTAAATATTTATCGGTTGTGGTATCCGATTGTCTGGGTCATTGTCTGTGGATGTGTGTGCATGTATTTATAGGTATCTATGTGTATGGAAAATGCATTCACTTTTAATTGTGTATGTATGCACGTCTGTGTTGGTTTCCCTTCCCTCACTTCCCCTCTTTATTTTTTTTTTCTTCATGACAGACCATGAAGATGTTCTCTGTCTTGTCTCTTTTTGTGTGTGTATATATATATGTATAAATATGTCTTGGTGCTTATATATTAGAATCTGATTGCGCTTGTTTTACGCGTGAGTTTAGGACCCCATTCACACACTATTAGGAATAAAATGTATACATTGTAAAAAGACCGGATATTAAATATAGCTAAAGTAACTTCAATGAAGAAATAAATTGAATAACATATATATTTCTTCTTTTCTCCTCAGTAATTTTATAGTTGTAAACTTAATAGTGAATAAATTTTAAATTTTGATTTTGTAATTAGCAGTTTTAAATTTTAATATTAAATTTTATCATATAATTTAGTAATTATTGGTTGGAATAAATTCTTTTTTAATACTACCCATATTTTAAAAATCTGAATAGATATTATAACATGACTTCGTTATCAAGCTTTTTAAATTTTCCTATACTTGTGTTTTGATTGGTCCATCTAGCCTTTGTAACAACGTTTTCCCCTTGCGAAGGATTGTTAATTAATTTGAAACTTTTAAAACCATTTATTTTACATTCAACATCATCACTTGATAAGACACCAAGGGTGTTGAAACAAAATGGCTATTTTTGTAGTGATTTTATAACATATTTATGTTATAAATTTTTTAAATAAATAATTATATCTGCTCTACTTTGTATTGAGCACTCTTTTAAGAATAGTAATTGTTGGTTATTGGAATTCATTCCATATACACCAATCATATACTTGGATATATATATATATATATATATATATATATATATATATATATATATATGTGTGTGTGTGTGTGTGTGTGTGTGTGTGTGTGTGTGTGTGTGTGTGTCCATTAATATTCACTTTCACACAAATACTATTGGGAAAATATGAATCCATCCTTTCTTCCTCCAGCTTTGGGTTAAATGACTAGGCAAACTGGGCTCTCTAGCAGTTGTTGGCAACAAGTCTAGAAGAAGAAAACCTGTGAATTCCAAATTCAGTCACCTGAACCTGTACAAAAATGGTTAGACAGGGGGTGCAGATACTATGTCGGAAAAAATCATTTTCAACAGCTTTCGATCTTTGGATAAGCCTACTGAAGAGCGATTATCCGGATAAGCTTACTGAAGAGCGATTATCCGGATAAGCTTACTGAAGAGCGATTATCCGGATAAGCCTACTGAAGAGCGATTATCCGGATAAGCTTACTGAAGAGCGATTATCCGGATAAGCTTACTGAAGAGCGATTATCCGGATAAGCCTACTGAAGAGCGATTATCCGGATAAGCCTACTGAAGAGCGATTATCCGGATAAGCTTACTGAAGAGCGATTATCCGGATAAGCCTACTGAAGAGCGATTATCCGGATAAGCCTACTGAAGAGCGATTATCCGGAATGCCGCTGTCGATAGCTTAACGATTTGGATTTGAGTTCCTGGGCGCCTGTTTGGTTTCTCAGTATTACTGTTCTGTCTTCCTCTTGTCTCAAGTAGCAATAAGTACTTTAGCTTTATACGTAGATAGGTGGCTATCCAAAAACAATAACACATTTCTCATAGCATTTTTCGGATTACATCTCTATTTTCGTTGTCCTCTTATTACTGAGAGTAAAAACAAGAACAAAATCTATTTCCATACCTGAGGATGTTTGTAGGAACAGACGAAAGCTTGTAAAAATAATAAGACCTTATGCAACTGAAATTTATAAAACAGGACCTTTTCATTCATAAACAGGTTCGATGTTTTTGTATATTATTTGAATTGTTCGCGATGATGGATTCTCGCCAATTAAATCATTAACCTTTGTATTTGTTTTTTGTATGAATGAATCATGAATTTGTAAATTAATTGCACCTTTATTGAAATTAATATATATATATATATATATATATATATATATATATATATATATATATATACTGAACTATAAAAAAATTAAAATCTTCAGACACACTAGGTTGTATACTAATATTCTTTCGTTTTTATTATTATTTCATTTAGATTCCTCAACTAGTTTCGGCCAACATGGCCATCATGAGAAGAAAAATAATTTTCTTCTTGCTGGTAGCAGTGAACTACAGAAATGAATGTCTTGATGGAGAAAATGAATTTTTGTCTGTAGTTTTCATTTGTTTTTTTTTATTTTTTTAACCTGAATTTTGGCCAGTCCTTGTGTTGGTCAAACAGTCTCTTTTAAGTTGTTATTTAAGGTAAGAGCTGGATGGATTCATGCTGCTCTGAATTCCCTTGGTCATTTTGACAGTTTTATTGCTTCCTGGAAAGGGGATGTGTCTCTGTTAAGTGTGTGTGTGTTATTTGGTTCTTAAGAAACGAGAGAGTGTGATGTATGTAATCGTGTATATTACAATGGGGGGGTGTTATCATTTGGCTCATTAGGGAATGAGTGAGTATGATGTGTGTATATTCGTGTTGGTGTGTGTATAAGTGTGAGGACTCAACACCTCCGTAAGCATGTTTCTCTTCTGTGGGTGAGAAATTTGGGTAGGTCCTGGTTTGTGAGATTATATATTAATACTATCTATATTATTAAATTTGTGATTGAGCCAGTCAGGATAGTGCGTTTTTAAAATTTGTATCCACTTATTTTCATGCCACTCTAAAATCTTTCTAATGTTATCTGCTCTGGACTTTTCTATTCTCTCAATTATAGTGAATTTGGTATGGGTTTTAAAATCGTGTTTTTCTAAGCGGAAATGTTCTTTCATAGAGAGTCGACTTAATTTGATTGCGATAATTATTAATTCTGTAGTGAAAGGGCCATTCAGATTTTGCTACATATTGTTTCTGGCATAGTGTGCATTCTAGGAGGTAAATTATGTTATGACTTCTACAGTAGATTTTGAAAATAGATTTAGTAACTGAGCTAGTGAATGAATTTGTATATATATATATATATATATATATATATATATATATATATATATATATATATATATATACTCTACACATATATATATATATAGAGAGAGAGAAAGAGAGTGGGGAGTTAGTGAATAACAGAAATTAAAATGCTCGCTATTAATACTATCAAGTAATATACATAAAATTAATTAATGTAACGTATATCAAATTTAACAAATTTTCTGCTAATAAAGTGGCCAGCATAAACTAGGCCGATAATTATTATTCAAGTTTAAGTAAACACTTTCAATAATGTAATTTTTTCAATCATATGGAACTCTCGACAAGAAATTTTCTGCGATGAGATATTGTAATTATTTACACTACTTACATTGTTCAAACTGTTGTCCTCATTTTTGTTACCATATTCACGACGTTTCGGTCGTTGTACTTTACGCTCTTCAGGATATGTCCATATTTCTGTGATGGAGTACAGTAATTATTTACACTACTTACATTGTTCGGACTGTTGTCTTCATCTTGTTGCCATATTCACGACGTTTCGGCCTTTGTATGCTCCGCCCTTCTTCAGGATATGTCTATATTTCTGTGATGGGGTATTGTAATTATTACACTACTTACATTGTTCGAACTGTTATCCTCATCTTCGTTGCCATATTCACGACATTTCGGCCGTTATACGTTCCTGCCTTCTTCAGGATATGTCTATATTTCTATGATGGGATATTGTAATTATTTGCATTATTTACATGGTTCGGACTGTTGTCCTCGTCGTCTTTGCCGTATTCACGACATTTCAGTTGTTGTACGTTCCTGCCGTCTTCAGAATATTTCTGTAATGGAATATTGTTGTTATTTACGCTATTTACATTGTTTTGACTAACGTGGAATCAGCGCATATGCTAGGCCACAAAAATCTCCTGAGCCAACCAAGCATAGAAATGAATACAATATGGGAACTAGTAATTGTGCTCGAAAAAAGCAATAATAAAAACAAATTGTAATATCAGCTCTGGTAAATAATTAGTAACTGAGACATTAGGCTTATGAGTCCCAAAAATCCATACACACGGCCCGGATTTAAAAGGGAGATTATTGAGACACCTGGAAGAGGCATGACACGTGAAACTAGAACAATCTACCCTGATGGCCGAAATAAAGGGTTCAGTTCGACATTCCAATCACCTGAAGACGGCCGGAGCGTACAACGGCCGAAACGTCATGAATATGGCAACGATGATGAAGACAACAATCCGAATAAAGTTTTAATATTATTTGTTTTATTTTATTTATAATATTTATTATTATTGTTATTTCATATTTTTATTTTTATTTATTAATAATAATGATAATGTCCCTACATTATCATTTCAGTTTATAAATTATTTAGAAGTTATAACATCTAAAAAATTAAGATCATTGCTTTATAAAAACTTCAGGGATGCTAGGATACAGCCTATATTATCCCAAAGGATAACCCAACCCTGACTATGGCAGACCTCAAATATTTACGTAGGCTACATACAACAATATGATAAGCCTAAAGTTCAGAGGCAGTCTGCATTTTTAAGAGTGTTATGCGACTTTTCCCAAAACACCTGCATGAAAGGTGAAGAATTGACAGATACATTATTACAATGATGTTTATATTCAATAACATCCCATAGGCAGTTTAGTAATTTCATGGGAGATTGTTTTATTATGTGTCTATTATTTCGTTGAGTTCAGTCACTCTTAGGGTAAGTCTAGCTGCAAATTACTAGTGTATTGTCTCAGATGACTGCAAAATACGGCTTTTACTGTGTCGATAGATCTTTATTACTATAAATATCTATGAAGTTTGATTGCTTGCTTGTGTGTTTGACACCGTGCACACGAAATCATATATAGAGAGTGGGGGAAAGAAAGATGTGAATTTATTATCGTGTAAGAAGGGTGGAGGAGAGAAGGGAATGAATTGACAGTGAGACCAAAAAGAAATTCTCTCTCTCTCTCACTCTCTCTCTCTCTCTCTCTCTCTCTCTCTCTCTCTCTCTCTCTCTCTGCTTCTGTCTTTCCACCTCTCCCTCTTTCTACCTCTCCGTTTTTCCACCCCTTTCTCTTTCCACATCTCTCTCTTTTTCCAACTCTCTCTTTCCCCCTCTCTATTTCCATTTCTCTCTCTTTCTACCTCTTCTCTTTCCACCTCTCTCTCTCTCTTTCCATCGCTCTTTCTTTCCATCTTTCTCTCTCTTTCTATCTCTATCACTCTCTCTTTCCACCTTTTTCTCTTTCCACCTTTTTCTCTTTCCACCTCTTCCTCTTACCAGCTCTCTGTGATTGCGTGCATGCTTATTTCTATTTCAGCTTTCTTTAAAAAACAATATTTTAAATATTTAAAAAATATTTTTTGGCATATTTAAAAAATATTTTCAAGTGAATATGATTTAAACATATCTTTTGACATATTAAAAATATTTTTAAGTTAGTCTGATTTTAAAATATTCTAAGTGAATAAGATTTTAAAATGCGAGTTGTTTATACAGTAAGTAAATATTTTTATTTCAACTTTCTTCAAACACAGTTTTTTTGTTTTTTTAATGTTGAAAACTTCACTGTTTTATAAACTGAAGCGTCAGTGACCCAACGGGTCATGCGTAGTACCAACTAAAATTTACAAATCATTAATTGATAACTACAAGAAGAGGTTGGCTATTCTACAAAGTATTAAATAAAGATTATGTATTCTTTTTTGTATTGTATGAATAGTTTTTTACCCATTAAAATGGATAAATGGTATTTATTTCTATTAAATCAATTTTGTTTGTTTTCTATGCATATTTAGTTATTATGCATCTGTGTACAGTTAATTATATGAAAAGTATGTTTATTCATTCGTTGGAAATACAATAAATTAAAAATTTGAGTACGAATTTTTGCTCCCCCCCCCCACACACACACTGTAAATGAAGTTATAACCTCTGTCTGCCTCTTAGCGATAGACCCCAGAATCATATATATTCTGAAACTACATTACCCAGGGTACCTGGATAAGAATATTTCATTTTGATCAAAAGGAGTCCCCGGGGAAAGTACCTCGACCCCATTGATTTTTTTTCCCTTTGATTTAAATTAAATTTAAATTTGAACAAAGGAATGACTCCTATCCAAATTATAGAAGGAGAAAACCAGAAGATGGAGGTCATATGAGCAAGATCAAAATGAGACAGTATGGACATCATTTTGAGCAAGAAATCATCAATCAGTGGGTAGTGCCTTACAATACATATTTATTTCGACAATTTAGTTGTCATATCAATATTAAAATCTGCTCATCAATTCATTCAATCAATTATTGCATGAAATACATATGAAAGGGGTCAGTTCAAACTGTTTTTGCATACCCCCTCCACTAAAATCTTTTCCCTTTGACTTAAATTAAAATTAAATTTGAACATGGAAATGATTCCTATCGAAAATATAGGAGAAAACCAGAAGATGGAGGTTACATCGGCAAGATCATTGAGTAATACTGAAATACATCCTTTTCTCCATAGATTATAACAATGATTTAAAATCAATCATCATTTTCTTACAAAAAATGTGTGACACGCAGCAAAGAGCGGGTAATTCGGCTACTTGTATATAAAATACAATTTTGGCACAAGACCTAAAAGGGGAAAAGTTGGAGGCTAATCCTTACTTACTATCTTATACCTAGCTAATCGAATTCACGGCCCATCCACCCGTCACAATTTGCACAGCCACAACAAGAACTCATCTATCATCATACAATCCTCCATGTACCATAATACCGCAATACTCTCAGGGGACTTACAAAAGCACCCCATGACATAAAAATTTAATGACCATAAAATTTCTATATATAAAAATCTGTAAATGATATAAAATGAGTAGGAAAGGGATAAACTAAAAATAAACTATCAAAACAAAATAAAGGTAACTGATGTGAGTTGGGCCCGTCAAACCCTGAAAAGAATTCAGAATGGCCGCTGTATTCTGCCTTTACGGCTTTTGATGTCTTCTATAGACCAACGTCCCGTCCTCACATTTATACACATACGGGCGAGTCCACCTCGTCGCTCGGGGTATAACAGTTTGTTTGATTTTGCTGAGCGGAATATCAACCTCCATGAGTTATTTAATGCCGAAATCCTGATCATTTTACTATAAATTGGTATTATTGATCATTTTAGTATAAATAGGTACTGATGGTCAGTTTTTTTTTATATAAAAATGTATTGCTGGTATTTTTACTATAAAAATCTATTTTTATACTTTCATATCATTTTGCTTTTGTTTGGGGATTCACTGTTTTCCTATAGCCGGAACCCTAACAGGTGCTACTACCCGGGTCAGAATGGGACTAGGAATAGCACCAATTAAGAGGTGATTCCACACTCCTCAAAACCTCTAATCTCCCGTTCTGAGGCCTTGTTGCTGGATATAGTTTACTGTCATACCCAGGACTAACGGGAGGTTGTCTACCCACGCATGCGCAGTAATGTTCACTCTGAAGTACTGCCAAATTACATCAAGGCCGTACAACTGGTCGATGAGATATTGAAAATAACCGAACAGGCGACGTTAACTATCATTCACTGGTTCGTATTGTTTCTAGATAAACTAAGATTTGGTAAAAGGTATGTAATCAAGGGAAGCGATGGGAATTAAACAGTGTTCACTAAGTTCAAGGGAAGAGTGCCTTACATACGACGCCGGCTGTCGACTAATGATGAAATTAGAAAATAACTGTGGGATGTGAGTAGGGTAAGGGAATAAATGAAGCCATAAAACCATCAAAGTGAATAAAATAAATACAATATAACCAATAGTGTTTGTTTTTTTTTTTCGTTTGTTTAGTTTTGTTAAAAAGAACGCCATCTGCCGTTAATATCTGAGCTCACATCAAAAACTGCTTTTATGTCTTGTGATTTTCGTATTTTATCTTTCAGTTCTTTCTCTTTTCGTAAATTCTACTTTTTTACGCATTCTGCTCTCTCTCTCTCTCTCTCTCTCTCTCTCTCTCTCTCTCTCTCTCTATTACTTTTCCTCTTTCTCCTACTATCTATCTATCTCTATCTCTCTCTCTCTCTCTCTCTCTCTTTATATATATATATATATATATATATATATATATATATATATATATATATATTCTCCTTTTTAACACATTCTGCTCTCTTTTACTTTTCTTCATTCTCCTACTATCTATATATATATATATTAGGTTGGTGCAAAAATAATGTCGTTTTTTGACGTGTTTTTAACGTCAAAAACCGATATTATTCTTGCATCAACTAAATACAGACACACAGAGAGACACACACACACAATGAAAACACACACACACGCATATATCTATCTCATATATATATATATATATATATATATATATATATATATGAGATAGTGATATATATTTTTATATAACAAGAACAATATTGGGGAAAAATGTATGACAAAGACATCAACATAAATTTATTCCGATAAAGTCCTAAAGAATGAAACACATAGGTCACGCTTCTCATACATTTTCCCCATATATATATATATATATATATATATATATATATATATATATATATATATATATACACACAAATCAAAAAGAACGAAGGATAAAATTTCAACGTAAGTAACTGCTACAAAATGCTGAAACAAAATGTATAATTTTGTAGTAGTAACTTGCATGTTCTAATGTAACAGTGTATAATAAACATATATATATATATATATATATATATATATATATATATATACATATATATATATATATAAAGAGAGAGAGAGAGAAACAGATGGACAGAGATGGCCTAAAGATTGTGTTCAAGCATGAAACAGACTGCTACTATTATTGTTTAACTTATATTTACATACGCTCTAAGCCAGGTACTGAGTGCTTTTACACTATAAATACAGCTTACCTTACTATTATTATTATTATTATTATTATTATTATTATTATTATTATTACTATTAATTATTATTTTTATTATTAAGTATTATTATAATTATTATAATTATTATATATATATATATATATATATATATATATTATAATTATTTTTTTTAAATATGATTCCTTCGCTACATAAAAGTTCTCATGTTTCAAAAACAAGAGCCGAAAACCTCAATATAATTATTAAAATTAATTTGAACTAAAGTATAAAGCCCTGTTTCCTCCTCAAACAAAAATTTAGGAATCCTAAATTCCTAATTTTTTGCTTTATATATATATATGTGTGTGTGTGTGTGTGTGTGTGTGTGTGTGTGACAAAATGAAAAAAATTACTTGTGACTCGTTACGTCCCTCAGGACGTCATTGGACTAAATTTGGTACGTTAGTAGAACTACACATGTGCACGACAGAGGGCGGGGGTACGTGCTGGGACTTTAAGATTTTTTTTTTTATCTATACGAATTTATTTAGTCTTATACATTTTCTTTAAAACTCAGACACCGAAATGACACCTAAAAGACACACCTTTTTCATTACCATTGAGACACCTGAATGCACTAAAGGACCTCGCGAGAAATAAGGAAATCTGTATCATATGCACGATCCACAAGTTTGTTTCTGATATCAATAATTAATTTAAAAAAAAAAACATATTTCGATTTGTCTTATATTTTTTCGTCTCGGGTGCTACCTGAATTTTACCAAAAAGAAAATAGTTTCCATGCCCGATGATGGCCGGAGAAACTGTCGAAAGTACTTGCATATTTAAGGAAGACCTAATACAGTTTAAAATTTTTAAAAATAAGTGTCATAACATTCATCGAATGGTTAGGGGGTTAATCTTTAAAATTTACTTAGCGAAGTGATTTCGTACAATTGGAATTATGATAAGGTATTTTAATTCATTAAATAAGGTATCTTAATTAATTTTTTCATACAATTAGAATTAATATAAGGTAACTTAATTACAATTGTACGAAACATTTTGTCTAAACACTGAGCGCTCTTTGTGAGGGAGTTTTATCAATCAATATATAAATTTGTATATTGCGTTAATAGGGCTTGCTTGGATTATACCAACGGATTACTGCATATATATATATATATATATATATATATATATATATATATATATATATATATATATATATTAGGTTGGTGCAAAAATAATGACGTAATAATGTCGTTTTTTGACGTTAAAAAATACGTCAAAAAACGACATTATTACGTCATTATTTTTGCACCAAACTAATATATATATATATATATATATATATATATATATATATATATATATATATATATATATATATATATAATCAATTGATAATTAGTAAAGCTAATTCCAAGGATGGCATTAATCCAAAGAGAGCTCAATGTTGGAATAGAGCAATATAATAATGAGTACAGTCAATTTATCCAGACAAAAAGAAAGAATATCTCCTTTCGTATAGATGAATTGACTCCATTTATCTAAAAAAAAACGTCGGTCTGAAGAGATGAATATATTTATGTATATTCATGAAAATAATTATAATCGAACTGGATAGTCTGTACTCATATATATATATATATATATATATATATATATATATATATATATTAAAGTGAACACTGAAGTCAATAGTCAGAGGCGACGACTGTTTCATGCTAGACGCAATCGGAAGGCCATACTGAGTCTCGCATGAAACAGTTTGTCGCATCTAAGTTTTGACTTCAATGTTCACTTTTATATTTACATACGCTCTGTCTCTGATATTGAGCACTTTTTCCCCTAAATATAGCACACCTTAAAAAATATTTTTTCATATATATATATATACATATATATATATATATATATATATATGAGGTAGTGATATATATTTTTATATAACAAGAACAATAATGTATGACAAAGGCATCGACATAAATTTATTCCGATATATATATATATATATATATATATATATATATATATATATATATATATATATATATATATTAAAGAAGGTGTTTCTAGTTTCGCGTTAGAAAATAAGGAACCTGTTTCCTCCGATCTCATCAACAGATATCACATTATTTACGGAGAGGATGATGTGCAATTGAGTTATCCACTTTCCCATAAGTACATTTCTTGCGTTGACAGTAGCAACAAAAACTGTCACGCCCATTGTGAATCTTGACAAAGGCCAGTCGCATCAGCTAGCAAGTGATTCGCGTTAAGGCCATTGAAATACAATATTTATAGGCCGTAAAATTCTCTAAAATAAATATTCAAACTTTCTCCCTTAAATACGTTTAACTTTCGTTTCTAAAGCACCAGTCTTTCTACATTCTCCCTCTGTTTTTCAATCATGTCTATTCTCTCTTTCTCTCTCTCTCTCTCTCTCTCTCTCTCTCTCTCTCTCTATATATATATATATATATATATATATATATATATATATATATATATGTAACTATGAACTTAAAGAGACAGACACACCTACCTATGTTTCACCTACGCGGATCGTCAGGGTACATATATATATATATATAATGCAATACTCCTCGGTAAAGTGAATAGAGTTCTCTCAGTCACTGTATGTTTATCTAAAAATAAATTCGCTTAAATTCACCAATGGCTTAGGGTTAGAACCTCCGACTAACGCCAATTCAGCCGGGTTTCAATCCTAGCTAGAGGCAACCGGACGTCTATCCATACTGATGAACTGTGATACAGGGTAACTGTCTGTGGATGACTATATATATATATATATATATCCTCCGTCTTTTGGTTCACAGGTTATCGCTGTTTTCTATCACCCTCTCTTATTCCCACTTCTCTCTTTCTGTATAACTCTTTCTTTCAACCACTTTTCTTCATTCCCTCTCTCTCTCTCTCTCTCATCATTTTGCCTCTGATTCTTTATCCCCATCTATCTATCTCTCTATTTATCTCTATCGCCCTTATCACTTTGCCACTGATTCTCTCTATCTATTTATCTATCTACCCATCTATCTCTTATCATGATTGTTCTTTCACTATCACGTGACAGATTATTAGATTTGTAACCTGTAGTCGATATTACTTTTGTCAAATTTTCTTGATTACACAGCGGCCCTTTTATAAATGCCCTTTGGTTTTAGTTCCGCCCACCCCATCTCCCCCCCACTCCTTTTTCTTTTCTTTTCCTCTCCCTCTCTCATCTTCTGATCTTTAAGATTATATTGTCTTTTGTGTGTGTATGTCACCACAAAATGTATACTCTTTTCTGGTATATCCTTAATATATTAGACATCCGAGAATATTCATATTTCTCTCACTTAAACCGTCTTTGACTCCCCTCTTTAAAACTTCTCTTTGTTAAATTTTCATATCCCCCCCTTCATCTTTAGACCTTCCTGTTCTTCTCTCGTCTGTTACCGCTCCCTATAGCTTTCATTTACTCTAACATTCGTCCCACACTCTCATACATACACTCTCACTAAATTTTATTTTTTATTTCCGGAGTTGTTTTTTTTCAGTTTTCTTTTTGAATTTGTAGGTCTGAAGAATTGGATCGTATTTACGATTCCAATGGAATAAATTATGACCATGGAATATTAGGGTTTAAGCCTTTTTCATTATATATATATATATATATATATATATATATATATATATATATATATATATATATATACATATATATGATGAAAATAAAAGCAGTCAATCTCTCTCTCTCTCATCATTTTGGTTCTCAGGCTATCAGTATTTTCTATCAACCTCTCTTATTACCTTTTTGTCTCTTTCTTTTTAACTCTTTCTTTCAACCACATTTTTTTCATTCCTTCTCTCTCTCTCTATCTCTCTCTTATAATTTCTCTCTCTCTCTCTCTCTCTCTCTCTCTGTCCCTCTCTATCTCTCATTGTCACTATTCGTGATCAAACTCTCTCTTTTCCTCTCTTTCTCACTATGTCATTTTACATTACTCTCTCACACTCACTATTTTCACTCTCTCACTCACTGTACCTGTTCTCCGCTTGTCTCTCTCTCTCTCTCTCTCTCTCTCTCTCTATTTCTATCTATCTCACGGACTCCTTCTTTTTTTCTTTCTCTTGTTTATATTCCTTCTCTTTCTACGTCTCTCTCATTATCTAATCTCACTCTGTATTTCTCTTACTTCTATCGCACACACTCTTTTTTGCTCTCTCTCTCTATATATATATCTGTGTGTGTGTGTGTGTGTGTCTCTCTCTCTCTCTCTTTTTGAGTATTTAGTGCCTCATTGTTATTATTATCATATTATGGCCCAGTGGATAAAGACTTTGATTAGATCCAGTGACTTAACCCAAAGAGTTCAATACCAGGCTACAGCAGTGGTGAACCCAAAAATTTTAGAGAGATGAGTTAAAGGGAAATAACTGATACATATGGAAGAGGTATGGCACGTGGAACTAGAACAATCTACCCAGGTGGTGGAAATAAAGGGTCGGTTCGAAATTCCAAAAAGTTGATGAAGGCCGGAGCGTACAACGATCGAAACGTTGTGAACATAGCAAATAAGAAAAATGTAAATAATGATTCTTGTTTTTCCGTTCCTGCAGGTACCTCATAAATAGTGAACTGTTCGGTTTTGACCGCGAGGAAAGAGGGAAAACATATCATTTAGTTTCAGTGAGAAAAAGATTGTAACAGGGAGAGAAAAATAGAGAGAGGGCGATAATGCTCTCGTGCGACCAACGTCTGCTTCAGTGAAATTGAAAATCTCTTCATTTGTACGCTCTTACTTCTTTAAATAACCTTCGTTCATCCGCTTGATTGTTATTGCTATATTTTGTTAAAGTTGTTAAGCTCAAATATGACGGGGTAGCGGGATTTCCACGGGTATTCTATAGCTGTGGAACTCGCAAGGAGCTTATTCGGTTATTAATTTAAGAATTAAAATTCATCAGAAAATTGTACTAGCAAAAGCGTAAAAATTTTCACAGGTACTACCACCTATCAAAGACGACTGAAGCTATATCTTTCCGACCAGAGCTCAACACAGACGAAACAAGCCTGTTATTGTACTAACCTCATTACGCAACGTACCCATCGAGAACACGAAAGTGATACGTACCTCCTACTGCAAAAAAAGCGTTTAAAAGTGATGGAAGTCGTTCTACTTATAAAATTCTGTGACTTCCGTTACTCTCTCCATCCGTATGGCTAAAATAGCCATACATTGACCGATCGAAACCAAATTTGGTGGAGAAATGCAAACAGGTAACGGATATTAAGATAATAAATTTTCATTAATTTTTTAGGGAAAATTAAAAGTTTTATTATTTAACATACCAAATACCCCCAACATTTTAAAAACAACTTAATGATTAAAGTAACGAATTCTTATTTAATAAAAATGAAGTATTCCTTTTGTATATCTTTTCTTTAAGGTTTTATATACAAGAATACAGTTTCCAAATCGTCCTGCGTTTGCGAGAAGTATAAACAAATCACAAGGCCAAACGCTTCAAAAAATTGGAATTTGACTCCAGAAAGAAATATCTACGCATGGCCATGTTGCATGCTCAAGAGTAAGAAATTCTAAGAATTTATTCTTCGCTGTTCAAAATGAAAAAAAGAAGTTTTCTAAAATAATATTGTTTACTATGAAGTAGCATAAAATTAAATTAAATTAAAGAAATTATTAAACCACGAAGTAGGGTTTTTGTCAAAGTATTTTTCCAAACAAATCAGCTTATTCAAATTTCATCGATTGGTTTGCGAAATTGAATGAAATGTAGACTTTGTAAATCTTGACAAAAACTTCCAAAATACTAAATATTGTGAGACTCTCAACACGCGTCAACGTTTTGCAATAAATTTCTAGTGGATATAAATTTTGACTTATATAAAGATTTTAATTGTCTTAACTTGTAAATAATATATCTACTTAAAAACCATGCAAAAATTAATGGTTATTATATATTACTTTTAGGTGTGTAATGTTATTGTTCGTCCTTCATGTAATATGCGGCTGAAATCTGCTTCCTCAACAGTAATATTTTTTTTAATGCTAGAAGCAGTGGGGCTGCTTTTTTTATGCTGAATAAATTGTGTCATGACAAACGATCTCTCACCACAGGCCTCTGGTTGCGATCCGGTAGGTTGCATGTGTATGTGCAAAATAAGTAAATAATAATAATAGAATACTAATGAGGAGGGAAAGAAAAGAGGGAGGGATGACCTGTGCAGATTTTAAGAACAAATTCTATCAAGTACTCAATTTATAGAACAACTGATTCCCCTCTTGTGCAGGCTACGTGGCAATGCTACTGTAAGTGTGTAATACATTGTCAGTGGCTGCACTCAGCTGACACAAAAAGAGTACAGGCGTCGCCATGAGAAATTATCCCTGGAATACATATGAAACTATACAAAATTATGGCCTCGTATACACTGAAAAGTATTACGAGCATTCACCACCATCACTAGCCGAAAGTGAGCAAATGAAACCCAAATTGGATACGACTGTCTTGATTGACAAGCGCTTGGAAAGTAATCGCCCTGATATCACACTTGTGCACAAGGGCAGTCATGAATGGATCGTGATAGACGTTGCGGTGCATTGGGATACGAACATTGTGAAGTCGGAGCAAGGAAAAGTAGAGAATTACGCAGACCAGGCACGGCAAATCGGAGAATTAAACCAAGTAGCAGCTCAAGTTTTCTCTTTAGCGGTTGGCACATTCGTAACTATTTCCAGTAACCTTTCTGCTTCTCAAGACAACGTGAAGATACCAGGCATCATCTAGTGTTGGAATCACAATAAACATTAACTAATGAGAGTGAAACTGAAAAAAAATTCGGGAAAACAAAACCAACTTAACTTCATGAGGACGGGATAAATTACAGACGTAATGGATCAGGGCAGGGCGGAAGTGTTCGCGCACAGGAATAATGGGCAACACTCTTGTAACAAGGGAAATCGAGTTGCCCAATGATGCAAAAATTAGCACAAGAGCTGCATGGGCAAAAGCGGACAACAGATCGCTGACTGAATGTTATGTCAGAAACAAGGATATAGAAATCGAATAGGAAAGATCTGGAAATAATTTGAGCCCAAAGATGGGACTGAATGGGAGTCAAGGAGCAATGATCAGGTTAGACAGATCAAACTGAAGAAGTGGTTAACTGACCTTGAGCAGAATGAGACTGGAAAGAATGTAATGAAAACTTTGGATGTTTCTGAATAGTATAGGGTGTAAAGATTGAAATTGGTCAGACTCCATTTGAAGATGAAGATGTGCTCCAGTAGCACAAAACGATCCAAATAGTCTTATAGCAGAACCTGTTGCCACAAGTTAAGAGGTGATATATATGTAGATACCTCCATGAGATCGATGGAAAATGAGCATAGCATGATAAAAACGGCCTTAAACTTGACGAAAACAAAATTTTATTGTGAAAAGGTTTATGCTACTATTCAGAGGAAAGAACAAAGCATTTTTTGATTATTTTTTAAAAAAATTTTCGTCTTTTTAGAACATTCTGCCTTTTGATTAAAAAAAAACCTTTGTTTTTCTTCGTCGGCGGAAGTACTATATAACAAATTTTTGTACATTTTTTTTTAATGACAAACATTAATTTTGAAAATCTTGCAACAATAAAAATAATTGTCGGATTTTAATCTAACTTTCAGAAATTACGAATGATGGAAATTATTATAAATATGTTATATTTTTTAAGTCACGATAAAAATATTTATATAAATGCCCCTTAAGGAATTGTGTTCCCGATCAAACGGGACTCATAAATAATTACATCGGTAACACAGCTACATGCTTATCCAGACGTCTTACATTACACCTATCTGATCACAGCTCCATTAAAACCCATTTAAACACACACACAAATTTACCAGACTCCATTAGAAATATACTAGTAGAAAACACAAATATATTAACTGCATCCACTTGTAAAAAAAGACTAAAAATAGTGGAAGCTTTAATAATAAAAAAGAAAAGGCCAACTCTTAACAATATTAACTACGAACAAGGCCACAATGTGCTAACCATGTTCGGAAATTAAAACATCCCTACTACACACTAATACATACACATAAAGCACTCACTCAATTAAGCTGAAAAATCAAATCATCTTTGATGATGGCTCAAGGTATAACCGAAAGCGCACAGAAATATAAAACATTTGGACAGTTCTTACTCACCCTTTGTCCAGAAAAGAAAACTCTTGTTCGAACACAAGAAAAATTAAATAAAAAGCTCAACCGTAGTACCTTGTCTGTTGTTTTTAATGAAACATGCATAAACGAAGGATTGCTGCCAAAATATATATATATATATATATATATATATATATATATATATTACCCCCCGCCCCATAAATATTTTTTGAAAACTCTAGAAAAGATTAAAAAATGTAAAAAAATATTCAAAAAATACTTTAATCTTTCCTCTTGATAATAACATAAACATTTAGGCAGTAAAAAATTATTTTCATCAAGTTTAAGGACTTTTTATTCATGCTATGCTATTTTTTTATCGATCTCATGAACATACCTATAATTTATATATATATATATATATATATATATATATATACCAGAATACAACAGCTGGTAAATTTTCATGTTTTTAGTTCGTTCTGAAGTGGTTGTTTTGATGAAAGAATAACAACACTATAATAATAACAATACAATTACAATACCAATACAATCCTTTTATAATTGGCTCATTCCTCTCATCGTTAGTTTGCACGACCGTTATGCCCTCCTAAATAATGAACTATTCTGCGTTTTAATCGCGTGGAAATAGACGAAAAGATATTACTTGATTTCAGTGAGAAAGAAGAAAGAAAGAACGGAAGACAGAAATAGAGAGAGAGATGGGGAGAGAGAGAGGGAGAGAGCGAGAGAGTGTTCTTGTATTCTGGTACACAGGCGTGTCTTTCAGTCTATCAACTGGTGTGTCTACTTACATTGAGATCATTGTCAGCCCATGAAATTCACAGCCGACATTTGCATACGCAATAGGTTACGTGAGGTCATGGAAATAGGTGAACGCGAACTTTATATCCATAGAAATTCCCCCTATCACATCGTTAAATATTTGAGCTTAACAACTTTAACAAAATATTGCAATAACAATCATAAATATGAATGCTGGTCGTTCTTTTAAGAAGTAAGGGGATACAAATAAAAAGATTTGAAACTGAAAACTTTTACCATTTATTTGAAATAAATATTAAACACTTCTATCTTTCTTTCTTTTATTGCAGTCGCCATAATGTCCTGGCTTTTTGGCCGAGATCAAAGTGTAGTATCTGTTCTTATCAACTGATTATCTCTGTCTCTTTCTATCTCTCTGTCTCCCCCACCATAAAAAAAGGTAGACAGGCAGGTAAATACTGACCTATTACTTGCTTAACTTTGAATTCTCAGTAAGATTTACTTGAATCTTCGTGAAAAAGATCTTCTTCTTGATGAGCAGAAGAGATGTCGAAAGGGTTCAAGAAGTACTAAAGGTCAACTTCTGATTGACGAAGCAATTCTCAAGAATTTCAGAAAACGCATGACAAACTTGTTCATGTTCTGGATATATTATCGCGCGGCCTACGATATGGTACCACACTCATGGATTCTAAAATGCATGGATATGTTTAGTGAGGCTAAGAACAGCGTAACAATTTAACGGAACAGCATGACTCCTTAGAAGGCGCTATAAACATCGAGAGGAAGCATACTTAGCGAAGTCCACATCAAGTGTGGGATTTTTCAAGGCGATTCTTCGGTCATATTTATAACCATGATGCAGCTATTGCTATTGATTCTCAATAAGACGAAACCTGGTTACAAGCTTACAAGGAATCAGAAATAGTTCGTCAACCAGCTGTGATTCATGGATGATCTTAAGTCATATGCTACCAATAATGAGCAGTTGGACTCCTTGATGAGCACCGTATGGATATAATCACATTTGGGATTGATAAGTGTGTTGTTCTGGAGACGACGAGGGAAAGAGAGGCGTATAGGGCAGAAATGGCGCTGCCCGATGGAGACTCTATAAAGGGAGTAGATAAAAGCAGTTTAAAATATCTGGGAGCTCTACAGAACTACAAAACTCACAATGAAAAGATGAAATCAGAGATACGAGATGAGTATATTCGGTTGAAAATACAGAATTATCCGGTCTTGGCAGCGCAAATCAGAGAAATATACCGAGCAACATCTGAAGTTGATCCTTTTGTGGCTGGTGCACTCGAGACTATTTCCAGGAATCTTTCTGCTACGTGAGACGCCTTGGGGTTATCTGACATCACTGAGAGTGAGCAGGTGCCAACACTACTTGAAACAACACGTATCTTTGGGAAGGTGTTGCGGGTATAGGAGCTGACATATGACCATCATCACATCAGCCGAAACATCACATCGGTCGAAGTGTCTGGGAGGATATCCAGTCAAATAATAATAATAATAATATCTGGGCCAATATTTGCACTGGAAAACCTGCAGCCATTACTGGAAAGGAAACAGCAAAAATTGGTATAAATACTACCCAGACAGAGCAAAAGCGCGCGACCACTTTCCGTTCACATGTACCACAGCACTGGGGAAGGGATACAGGAGGCTAATCCACCGGCAGACGTTGGGTTCGAATCCGGTGGTCTGCAGGACAGCAGCCAGGTATCGATATTCGGTCCTATCAAAAGCCTCGGACTGATCCAAATTGATCAGCGCCGCTTGCTGGTCGTCTTTTACACCCTCTAGGATCGTGAGGATCAGATGAAGTTTGCTCTGAATTGTTCGTCCCTTCGCAAGACTTGTTACGGTTAATATTGGCCCCTGTGACCTTTTCGTACCGAGACAGCGCAAAAGCGCGCGACAGCTTGCTGTTCACCTGTACCACAGCACTTGGGAAGGGATACAGGAGACTAATCTACCGGCAGACGTTGGGTTCGATTCTGGTGGTCTGCAGGACAGCAGCCAGATACTGACTGACGACACTATCAAATGCCTTGGACTGGTCCAAATTGATTAGCGCCGCTTGCTCGTCGTCTTTTACACCCTCTAGTATCGTGAGGATCAGATGAAGGTTGCTCTGAATTGTTCGTCCCTTCGCAGAATAAGTCTGCCCGAGTTCCAATAGAATATCCAGTTGACCATCTTGTATGGGGTTGCAGAGTAAAACTCGGCATCATAGAATGGAGCCAATATCTGCACTGGAAAATATGCAACTTTTACGGGTAAGAAACTGCAAAAAAAAACTAGTATTAACATCACCCAGACCCGATTACAGAGATAGGGTTTGTAACAATTTTATGGGACTTTACAATTCACACAGGCAGAACAATCGAAGCTAATCATCCAGACATCGAACAAAAACAGAGTGTGCTTTTCTTATTCACATGTAAGTGCCTGCCGACTATAATGTATCTTTGAAGATCTTCGAAAAAAATATATGTTATGGTCCAGGTTAGAACCAAGGAAGAACAACACGAACACAAGAGTAGAAATAACGAAGGTATATTACAAGAAATAATAATGTGGAAGGTGTTAGTATGACTGTCAGTCTGGTTTGGAGTGAACTACTATCGGCTCGACTCGATTCGATATTTACTTGCCCCCTCCCCCACGAGGGAAAGACGTGGCACAAGGCCGAGTTTTACGCGGGTTTTCCGAGCCCGTAGGCTCGGCCAAAAAATGCCCGTAGAAGCCGTATAAACGGGATCGGGTTGGTCAACCTCCCAGAACGAGACTCTGCCCTCCGGCGGAGCCTCGTCCGGGTTCCTCTCTGCTCAAAGGCAGAGAGTTCGACCGTCAAGCCGAGCTTCACGGCTTGACGGTCGAACTCTCTGAGAGGCGTAGTATACATAGTGTTAGGAAGAGTTCATTCTGTAGTTATAGGTAAGAACCCATGACAATATAAAAACCTAAATCTCAGAAATCTCAAAAAATATGGCACATGAGGACATCAGTAAATCCAGTTGTAGTTGGAGCACTCGGTTTGCTTGGAAAAGGTTCCGATAGACTTATTAAAGGGATTCCTGGCAGTCCATGCCTTAAAGAAACACAAAAATTCTACTTACAAATGCAACTTACACCTGACGACGGCTTTTATCCATTTGAAATGTGTGTGATTTTAGGGTGTCTTATTTTTTTATAATAATCTTCAGTGTAAAATATCATGAGGCCATTTCTGACCTAAGGACCCGTAAAGAAATAAGTATACATCAGAGATCAAAGGAAATAATAATAATAATAATAATAATGAGTGTTGTAGGCCAAAAGTAGGGGCCATCGATCTCCCTACTCAGTCGTAATTGTTCTAGCGAGACAAGCTTGCTAACCATTACACCACCTCGAAGTGCCCAATATATTAATTTTCCAAGCATAGCTTAGATGTGGCACAAGGCCGAAAGTAGGGGGAACCCAGTGAGAAACGAACTCACTACTCAGTCGCAATTGTTCTAGCGAGACATGCTTGTTAACCATTACACCACCTCGAGGTGCCCCAAATAGTGTCGTAGATAGTCTCCAGGCAAAATAAACCTTAAAGAACAGGTTTGAAAAAAAAGAAAATACTTTTGATACATCTTAATGCGGATGTGATTTAACCACCCGTGTTTATAAATTGTTTCACTTTGGATTTTCTTAATACGTAAGCATTTCTCTTCATAGCAAACGCTGAATCAACAAGTATTTAAGATGGCGTCATGGCTGTATTCAAAATTCATCATAGAGGAGAAAGCAAAAAAAAAATCGGATTTGACAGTTGATATTCTGGGAAATGTTACAGGGCGACCGCATTTTTGTGTGGGTCATTTTCTTAGTATTGTTTGTAACAGCTCTGAGACAGTGCAAGAGGAAACACGAAAGTCGGCGGGACCTAGAAAATATTAAAAGGTAGTTCAGAGTTGGATTTAAAGTAGCGGAAACGATGCAATAATGCACAGTGGCGGCTTTGGATGAATAAAATATGCGTGTGAATATCTACAACCTGCAGATAATATAGACAAATACTTATGTAGATAAACGGAGTTACTTCTACACTCTTGAAGGCGTGAATATGAATACATTATTCTTCAAATGATACTGATGAATGGATTGAGATAGATAGATAGATAGATAGATAGATAGATAGACATAAGCAGAGACTGAAATAGATAGGTAGATAGAAGGAAGGAAGGAAGGAAGGAAGGAAGGAAGGAAGGAAGGAAGGAAAAGAAAAGGAACTGACTGTTATATACCGTACCTATGAACACTAATGGGTATGTCCCAATCCTCATAAATACGTTGGACACTATTGTAACTTGGGGTAATACTACCAGTGGTTTACCTACTTCACACCGCTGGCGAGTATTTTATTTTGTTGATGTTATAAAGATTACTATTTCATATTCAGACTCCTTTTTGGTTATTCCTCATTCAGTAACCCTTCCTAGGTTACAGCATAGACATAGATAGATAGATAGATAGATAGATAGATAGATAGACAGACAGATAGATAGATAGATAGATAGATAGATAGATAGATAGATATGATCAGATTGATAGATATGATCAGATAGATAGATAGATAGATAGATAGATAGATAGATAGATAGATAGATAGATGTGAACAGAGACATAGAGAGACAGAGACAGAGAGAAACTGAACATACAGGTCATGGTCGACTTACGAAAAGCTGAAGGCTACCGTCAAGAACTTGTTGCAAGTAATGACTGGTTCAAGAAAAGATTCGAGATTCCTAATGTTCGAGTGACTTGAGAAGAAGCGAGAAAGGAAAGCAGCGTATGCAGATTGGAAAGCAACGAGTGCAGATGGGGATGCAGCCGGTGCAGATAGGACAGTCGTAAGTGCAAATGAGGAAACATCGAGTGCACATGGGGAAGCAATGGATGTAGATGGGGAAGCAGCGTGTGTATTAAGGGGGAGGCAGCGAGTACAGATGGGAAAGCAGCATGTGCAGTTAGGGGAGCAGCGAGTGCAGATATGGATGCAGCATATGCAGTTATGGAAGCAACGAGTGCAATTGGGGTAGCAGCGTGTGCAGTTAGTGCAGCAGCGAGTGCAGATATGGATGCAGCATGTGCAGTTAGGGAAGCAGAGGGTGCAAATAGGTAAGCAGCATGTGAAGTTAGGGGAGCAGCGAGTCCAGACGTGGATGCAGCATGTGCAGTTATGGAAGCAGCGACTGCAAATGGGGAAGCAATATGTGCAGTTAGGGGAGCAGCGAGTGCAGATGTGGATGCAGCATGTGTAGTTATGGGAGCAGCGAGTGCAAATGTGAAAGCAGCATCTGCAGTTAGGGTGCAGCGAGTGCATATATGGATACAGCATGTGTAGTTATGGGGTGCAGCGAGTGCACATGGGGAAGCAGCGTGTCCAGTTAGGGAAGCAGCGAGTGCAGATGGGGATGCAGTAGGTGTAGATGTGGATGCAGCTAGTAAGTTTAACAGACAGGATGGAGTAATTAATCCTCATCTGTAATTACTTCATCCTGTCTGATGACATCAACAATCCACGAACACTCACCAGCTGCTAATGTTTTGTATTTATATGTTTTTTGGTATGTTATGCAACTAAAATGTTTTCTGATTTTTTGCAACTGTATTTAATTTTTTTATGTTTCACAAATATTAAACCAACTGTACTGTCGTATAGAACAAGGTTTTTTCAAACTGTGGGTCGCGACTCTTCGGTGGGTCGAGAGATATATAAAATGGGTCACGAAAAAAAAGTAGTTAGTTATTTGTTAGTGATGTTTCTCTCTGTAAAAGGACACTTATGCTTTTATCTATTTTAATTTATAATTCAATCTATATTTTATTTTAATCTGTTTAATCTGTGATAATTTAATCTACAGTTATTCTTTTAACATATAGGATTCTATCTAATCCCTTATATTTTAATCTATAATTTATCTATATAATCATTAAATTTAATATTAATTTTAATCTCTGTTTTACTCTTTATTCATTTATTTAAAACTTTTATTAATCTATTTAAAAAAAATTTTCACCTATATTGTGAAAAGTTTTGGGGTCTATTACTTATCTATTTCTTTGAATCCTTCTTTATTTTAATATTAATTTTAATATTCAGGCTTTTCTTGTTTATATACTAATAATGTCAATTTTTTTTATATTTCTTTGTAAAAGTTAATACTAAAATTAAATTCTAAATTGTCTTTTATTTACAATCTTTAAAACTCTTCTTTTTCTTAACTTTAAGGATTGTATTTCCTTCTGTAATTTTTTCATATTTGAACAAGAGTTAAGTTTTTAAATATAGGTCTTAGTTAATCTTCAACCGTTTTTAACTTCTGTCTAGACTTGTATATGTTGTCTTCCCGTTCCCCCCTCCGTATTTTGGTGTTACTTTCCCCTTTTTTCCCTCTCCCTCTTAAATGCCCTTTTTTCTTATTTGCGATTTGTTCCTCTTTTTTCTTCTTCTTTTTTGCCTATTTCTTTCTGTTCATTTTTTCAAAATTTTCAATTTAAAAAAAAAACAAAAACGTTACGATTCATTCTTTTTATCAAACGTTTTAGTATTGACAAGCTCCAGAGAATTTATCCCGTGGTACGAAATGGCCATATAAATACGGTGCTCTTGAGTTTCATTTTCATGTAATTCATATATATATATATATATATATATATATATATATATATATATATATATATATATATATATATTATGCGCGGTACTTATTGGAAAGTGCTAAATATCAGTGATAGAGTTAACATATTCAGTTGTATGGATATGAGTTTGTAATCCTAGATTTCACGCTTATGCGATCAGCAGACAAACATATATATATATATATATATATATATATATATATATATATATATATATATATATATATATATATATAATTTAAAGAAAACAGACAACTTTAAGGCTCCATGGTTATAATTTATTTCCCCAGAGAGTTTCTTTTTCTCTGGCTCATCAGAGCTCACTCCCTTGGGGTTATCTATACGGATTTGCCAAGACTTTCATTACTTTTTTATTATTATTATTATAATATATATATATATATATATATATATATATATATATATATATATATATATATATATATATATTAATGCATGTTTCATTAAATCATATAGACAAATTTTGTCTATTTATTTTAAGTGAGTTCCTTTCATATTGTCTGATAAGCTTAATCACATTATCATTGAAAGACAAAAGGAAATCACCATATTGATACATGTTTAAATCCTATCTAAGCTTTCGGCTTCCATGAGCCACTAAGATGACAATTTCAATAAATCAAACAACGGCTTCTCATACTTAATACTACTCGGTTTTCCCTCATGTGCGACGTCACGAACTGCGACGCGATTTTCGCTTCCGGGTCTCGTATATACGAGTTTATCGTTACTTGGAAATTTTTCATGCAGCAAGGGTTGTTGGTGTTGAAATTAATGAAAAATTGCTGCCTAAATATACACAATATATATATATATATATATATATATATATATATATATATATATATATATACCTGAAAGCATTGTGTTTAAGTTGAGAAAAACTTTGATAAAAATGTGAAAGAAAGGCGTATGTATTTTTTGTTGTTTTTTGTTTTTGTTTTTCATTTTTTTACAGTTTTTTGTATGTTTAGCAAATATGAAACTAACAGGACTGCCGTAAAAAAATAAGGAAGACAACAATGTGTAGAGGAATTATACAAATAGTATCATCAAACGTAAATAAACTATAAAAATTATTTTTTAAAAATACAAAATTTCCTAAATAAAGAGAAAAAAATGATTACAAAACTAATTACAGGCCGACTTACGACCGATCGTAGCCAATCATGGTTGTAAGTCGACGATGATCTGTAACGAGTTTTAAGGGAACTATTTCTTGGACAGAAAACAAGGAAAGAGTGACTGGAGAATTTAAAACTCACATGACATGATGAGCACAAGAGGGAAAAAGCCAGTACCCTTCCTAACGAGTTTCTGTGGATGACAGGGGATATAAAGAGTAACGGTAAAGAGAAAAAAGTTGCCTACTGCTACAAGGGACCGGAAGTTGTTGGAAGCCATGATCCCACACGTCCTGAAAGAATACATCGCATATGATTAATTACCAATGCATTTATCTCGTTGATCTGGTTGGGGATGCATTACCCATAGCTTACAAAAGAAAAAGAAATACAATTATGCTTTTATACGTCGTGCTTGAATTTTCCAATACACCAGCAAAATTTTAATCTAAAATCTTATTTTTGCCGGTGTTTTTTCTAACACCTCGTGATGTTGATCCATTTTATTGCACGGCTTTTTTTTTTCTTGCTTTTTTTACATGCCTTCGACATCTTTACACACACCAGCCATTTTATTAAATGCTGGATGTGTTGTTAGATTTCTTTTCTAAAATGTTAGTTCAATTCAAAAACAGAGTTTTTCTTTTTTTCTTTTTTGTCTTTTGACGTTTCATTCATTTAATATTGGTCAATTCTACTGATTTCGAAATAAAATTAACGTAAGATTATTCACTTTTGCTTTCAGAAGAAAACAGAAAAATAAACAGCACGAGAAAGGGAGGTCATTTCAAAAGTAATTATGCGTTGTTGAATGCATAAAACGTCCAAATGGAAATTTGCCAGTCAGGAGAAAAGATGGGGAATTGTTGGACATTCGTGACGAGTCACGGATTCTGCAGAAGTGGGGTGCCAGGTGAACAAAATCTAATTGAACCGGTGAGGCGTATCTAACCAAAGTAACATGGCGTCAGACATGTTTATACTGAGTTGGCGGTCACTTCGGAATAAGGAAACTTAAAAATGATTTCATTCTTTCTTTCCTTTCGGGAGAGTGGAGGAGGGAGATCTGAGGGAGAGGAGAGAGAAAGAAGGGGAGAGAGAGGGAGGAGAGAGAATACTTTCATTCTTTTCGGGGGAATGGGGGAGAGAGAGGGGAGGGAAAGACAAGAGGAGAGAGGAGGAGAAGGGGGAGAGAGAATGGGAAAGAGAGAGGAGAGAGAAAGAAGGGGGAGAGAGAGAGAATTATTTCATTCTTTCTTTCCTTTCGGAGGAGTGGGGGAGAGAGAGTGGATGGAAAGGGGAGAGGAGGAGAAGGGGGAGAGAGCAGGGGAAAGAGAGAGAAGAAAGAAAGAAGGGGAAGAGAAGGGGAGAGAGAGAGAGAATTATTTCATTCTTTCCTTCCTTTCCGGAGAGTGGGAGAAGGAGAGAGAAGGGAAAGGGTTGATACAAGGGGAGAGAGGGGAGGGAGGGGGGAGAAGAGGGAAAAAACAGGGAGAAGAGGAGAGAGAAAGAAGGTGAGAGAGAGGGAGGAAAGAGGATATGCAAGAGAAGGCAGAAGTGAAGAAGGGACTCTTCATTTGATGAAAAGAAATAAAGGGAGGAGAAACAAGGAGAAAATCAAAACAGGACAATTTGCTTGTAAATCAAAAAGAAGAAGAAGGACTAGAAAGGAAAAGAAAAAAGGAAATAATGTTTTGTTTTTTGGACAAACAAAAAAAGAATGGGGGAGAAAAAGGGAAAATAAAAAAGGAAGAAAGATTTTTTTTCTTTTCTGAAAAATAAAAAGAAGATAAAAAGGGAAAATGGATTAGATAGATAGATAGATAGATAGATAGATAGATAGATAGATAGATAGATAGATAGATAGATAGATAGATATAGGCAGAGGCTGGGATAGATAGATAGATAGATAGATAGATAGATAGATAGATAGATAGATAGATAGATAATGAAGTCTTCTAAGATACATACATACATACATACATACATACATACTGAAGAGTCTCAGATAGATAGATAGATAGATAGATAGATAGATAGATAGATAGATAGATAGATAGAGAGATAATGAAGAGTCTTCTAAGATACATACATACATACATACTGAAGAGTCTGAGATAGATAGATAGATAGATAGATAGATAGATAGATAGATAGATAGATTGATTGATAGATAGATAGATAATGAAGAGTCTTCTAAGATACATACATACATACATACATACATACTGAAGAGTCTGAGATAGATAGATAGATAGATAGATAGATAGATAGATAGATAGATAGATAATGAAGAGTCTTCTAAGATACATACATACATACATACATACACACATAATGAAGAGTCTAAGATAGATAGATAGATAGATAGATAGATAGATAGATAGATAGATAGATAGATAGATAGATAGATAATAGACTAAAATCGATCGATATATAATAGACTAAAATATTATATATTATTGGGAACTGACTCAGCTTGATAGAGACACGATGATGTGAGCGAGTAGTATTAACAGTAAGTTTGATTACCGCTCGGCCGCAGCACCGCCTGGTGAATGGTTATCCAGTTAGAGAGATTTGCACACTCATAAAGGATACTCGGGGTTTGTGTCAATTGAAAAAGAATATTTAATATGAGGAAAGAAGAAAAGGTAAAAGAAGTGGAAAAGGTGATACGAAAGAGAAAAGATTGGATTAATCAAGAAGAAGGCGAAAGAATAAAGCGTGGATGCAGGAGATTGCGATGAGAGCAGGTAGCGAGGCATGTTGGATAATGAATGAATAGAAATGGAGAAGAAAGAAAGAAAGAAAGAAAGAAAGAAAGAAAGAAAGAAAGAACAGTCTGGCAAATATTAACAAAGAGTAGTGGAAATAGAAAGAAAGAAAGAAAGAAAGAAAGAAAGAAAGAAAGAAAGAAAGAAAGAAAGATAGAAAGAAAGAAAGAACAGTCTGGCAAATATTAACAAAGTGTAGTGGAAATAGAATGAAAGAAAGAAAGAATGAAAGAAAGAAAGAAACAAACAAACACACAAACAAACAAACAAACAATGAACAGTCTGACAAATATTAACAAAGAGTAGTGGAAATAGAAAGAAAGAAAGAAAGAAAGAACAGTCTGGCAAATATTAACAAAGTGTAGTGGAAATAGAAAGAAAGAAAGAAAGAAAGAAAGAAAGAATTGTTAGTCGGTATATATCAAGTGGAATAGAGAAAAAAGAAAAAGAAGCAAACAAAATATTGAAAAAGTTCGGTGATTATAAATGAGCCCCATCCACCGCTAATTCAATAAATGGAGTTAACAAATTTGTCAGTGGTGCATTTTAGAGAATTGTGGGTAATAAATATGGCGCTCAAGAAGTAAGAGGATGAAGGATCTTAAAATTAGCCTAATGCGCATGCGCGTACATAAAGGAAACGCAGTTTTATATGTGCTTGTGAGTCTAAATTGTGATAGGGCCGTTGTAAATGTTTATATGTGGATAATATATTTTACCTATAGATGATAACACCTTTTTAGCATTTGCTATTTTTTGTATTTTGCAGACGATTTTTCCATAGTACGTTGTCGTTGCTTTCTGTGGTAGAATGGTTGCCACTCAAGTCTATAGGACCCAGTTTGTCTTGCTATTCAACCTCTAGATGGGAGGAGAAGAGATAAAGTCAATCAAGTGCCATACGTGATACAGGCTGGTAGGTCACTCTCTAAGAACCAAATAACACACACCCACTTAACAGAGACACATTACCTTTCCAGAAAGCAATAAAACTGTCAAAATAACCAAGGGAATTCAGAGCAGCATGAATCAATCCAGCTCTTATCTCAAATAAGAAACTTAAAAGAGACTGTTTGACCAACACAAAGACTGACCAAAATTCATGTTAAAAAAATAAAAAAAACAGATGAAAACTACAGACAAAAGTTCTTTTTCTCCATCAAGACATTCATTTCTGTAGTTCACTGCTACCAGCAAGCAGAATTTCTTTTTCTCCTGATGATGGCCGAAACTAGTCAAGGAATCTATCAGGTCATCCCATAAGTTCTGTCCGAATTTTAACTTTTTGTTAAAATGAACGAAATTTAAAGAGTATTTTATAATTTCTAATGGAGTTGAACATTATGTTTATGTTTAGATGCATTTAAACTGATCAAATTTTATTTCAGAGAACAATAAAATTAAATTTTATTTGATTAAAACCCTGCTAACATGGAAGTACCCAAGAATCATTTGAGGCACATAATGCTTTATGAGTTCAAGAAAGGAAACTCAGCAGCCGAAGCGGCTAAAAACATTCACTCAGTTTATGGAGAGGAATGTGTGAATGAAAGAACTTGCAGAATATGTTTTGCAAAATTCAGAGGTGGAGATTTCACCCTTGAAAATGAAGATCGAACGGACGTCCAGTTCAGTTTGATGAAAAGCTTCTTGAAGCAGCCCTTGAAGAAAATCCTGCTTTATCAGTTGAGGAATTGGCAGTGGTTCTCAGTTCAAACCATACAACTGTTCATCGTCATCTTCAACAACTTGGAAAAGTTCCTAAACTTGGAAAATTGGTGCCTCATGAATTGTCTGAAAACAACCTCAAATCCCGAGTTGACATCTGCTCTTCTCTCCATTCTCGCCAACTTGTTTCACCTTTTTTGAATAGACTTGTGACTGTCCACGAAAAATGGATCTTTTATCGAAATGTTAAGCGTTGTAGACAGTGGCTTGGTAAAGGGGAAGGACCCCAGCCACAGTCGAGAAGGGAACTTCATGGGCAAAAGTTCTTCTTTGAATCTGGTGGAATCGCTTTGAATTCTTACCACCTAATGCAACAATTAATGCTCAAATATACTGTCAGCAATTAGAGCATTTGAACCAAGCTTTGAGGAAAAAAAGACCTGCTCTAGTGAATCGAAAAGAGGTGATGTTTCATCAGGACAATGCGCGACCCCATGCAGCAAGAATCACGTCACAAAAGATCGAAGAACTTGGTTGGGAGAAAATTCCTCATCCACCTTATTCTCCCGATCTTGCTCCTTCAGACTACCATTTGTTTCGTAGCTTACAGAATCATTTGGAAGAAACAGCTTTTGTAACACAGGAAGAGGTTAAAACTGACATTTGTGAGTTCTTCGAATCAAAGCCAAAAGAATTTTACAGTAATGGAATTCGTAAGCTTGTTAATAGATGGAAGGAAGTCATAGATAATCAGGGAAAATACATTGTTGATTGAATCTCTAATTAAATGTAACATTTGGTCACTTGTTTTCTTTATTCAAAATTCGGACAGAACTTATGGGATGACCTGATAAATGAAATAATAATAAAAAGGAAAGAATATTAATATACAACCCAGTGTGTCTGAAGATTTTAATTTTTTAATATTTTTATTGTTCAATATATGTCTATATTTCTGAGATGAGGTATTATGTACAGTATTTACATTATGCGGACTATTGTCCTCATCTTTGTCGCCATATTTATCACAACGTTTCGGCCGTTGTACGCTCCGGCCTTCTTCAATAGTCCGCATAATGTAAATACTGTACATAAACTGGCACGAATATCGAACCATCTGACATTCCTACACCGATGCAGAGACCTACAACTCATCCCTTCAGGCTTGGCACCAAGACTTCCCATCAATTCAAGGAGAGCTCGTCGGGTCGCAGAGAAAGCGGGACACGCCCTTGTCCGAGAGAGAATCCAGTACAATCGTTGGATAAAACATCGACTACAAGCTCATATCTCCCAGAGGCTCGAGGATTTCTTCAACAGAATTACTAATGAAGAAGACCAGAGAAGGATCCAAAATGACCTGGATAAATCCTTCAGACATGAATTTGATGTAGTCAAGGCTCGCCAAGTGCAAAAATTAAATAGATTGAAAGATCAGAAGGTGACGCACAAGGTCCATCACCCACCAGTGAAAGCAGTAGTCAACATCAGCCAATATCAGCCGAGTGCCTCTGAGGAGTCAGTATTGAATAAGGGTCTCAACTTCGCCACAACCATCAAGCGGGTGCCATACTTGGACATCATTGCCAGAGTCGAGGAGGTGGCCTTGAACTTCCCTCAGGCTCAGGCGGATGAACTAAGATGGAAGGTAAGACAGGCCTTAGAGAGAGCCAAGCTGCCCAGGTCTAACATAACAAAACTGGAGAGGCTGGCGACTGGATCCCTACAGAGGAACGAAAACATCATCATACTACCGGCTGACAAAGGTAATGTGACTGTAGTGATGGACAAATCAGAGTATACAAGAAAACTGGAAGACCTCATTAGCAGTGGTAGCTACAGTAGCAAAGTGAAAAAGGATCCTACTATGAAAACGGAACGCAAACTGTCACAGATCCTAATCAAGAACAAGGATCACTTCGCACCCAAGACGTATAGGCAGTTATCGCAGCGTTACACCAAGCTACCTCACATATACGGTCTCCCTAAGATTCACAAAGACGGTATTCCGCTCAGGCCGATTGTTAGTTGCCAAGGCCCTGTGTGCCACCCTCTGAGTCTCTTCCTTGTAGATATAATTGACCCATTGATCGGAAAGTCTCCTTCATATGTCCGAAACTCCGCCCACTTCGTGGAAATAATCAAAGATGCTCCTATCATATCCAACCAGATGGTGAGCTTGGACGTGGTGAGTTTGTTCACCAAGGTACCCACGGAGGAGGCACTCTCAGCTCAGTAGTCAGAGACAAATTGACCTCTGACTCTTCCCTAGAAGAACGGACCAGTATTCCAATAGATAATCTGATGGAGATGTTGACTTTCTGTACACAAACAACACACTTCGGAATAAGATCACACATATATCGACAGGATGAGGGCTTAGCAATGGGCTCGCCATTATCACCAGCAATGGCGAATATATACATGGAATACTTTGAAGAAATCGCATTAGAATCTATATCGCTAAAGCCTGCTATATGGTTATGGTACGTAGATGACACCTTCATACTCTGGCCACACCAGGAAGATGTCCAGGTTCTACTGGACCATGTGAACTCAATAAGACCTTCGATACAGTTCACAATGGAGAAAGAGAGTAACAACACACTCCCATTCCTGAATGTACTAATATCTCATGGGTTCAAGACATCCATATACCGTAAACCAACATTCACCGGACAGTACCTCAATTTCAACTCCCATCATCCATACAGCGTAAAGAAAGAGATCGTCCGTTGCTTACAACACCGAGCAAAAGTCATAAGTGGCGACCCAGAGATGTTAGATAAAGAATTGGTCAGTATAAGTAGTACCCTACAACGTAACAACTACTCTGGGTACATGGCAGCAGCCCCCAAAAAACTGGGATAGGCGGGTACAAGAGGAAGAGGAGGAGGACAACAACACTCAGAAAACAGTCTGTCTGCCTTATGTGAAGGGGTTATCAGAGAAAATACAAAGGATCTGTGGTCCATATAACATCAGGACAACCTTAAAGAGCTCGAAAACACTTCGCAGATATCTCTCTCGAGTGAGACCCCCATACAGGAGAACATGATTAAAGACTGTGTGTACGCTATCCCGTGCAGCTGCGGAAAGGAATATAAAGGAGAGACAGGCTGCCCCCTCAAGGTAAGGCTTCAAGAACACCAGAAAGCTGTAACGCGAGGGGAAGTAGAAAAATCAGGCGTGGCTGACCATATATGGAGAGAGAAGGGAGATCACCGTCCCCTGTGGGATCATGTTGAGATCATAGACAGGGAACACCATTGGAAAATTCGTAAACTTAAGGAATCAGCACATATTCTAGGCCAAGCATAGAAATAAATACAATATGGGAACCAGTAATAAGGAGTGCCAGTGAAAAGCAATGATAACAAAGTTGCAATATGAGCTCTGGTAAAAACATGAAATGATAACAGCAAAATTGCAATATGAGCACTGGTAAAAATGGTTGCTGAAAACATTAGGTTTATAATAGCCAGAAATTCATACCCAGATGTCCTCAAGGACACATGGCACAGTGGATAAAGGCGTTGGTTAAATCCAGTGACATACCCAAAGAGTGTGAGTTCAATAGCCGGTTAAGGCAGTGGAGAACTTTCAGAGGGAAAATTAGCAGGAGATAACTGATAACCGACATCCATCAAACATGGCACGTGGAACTAGTCTACCCCAGTGATCGAAATAAAGGGTTCAGTTCGAAATTCCAACCACCTGGAGAAACGTTGTGATAAATATGGCGACAAAGATGAGGATAATAGTCCGCATAATGTAAATAAATGTTTATGTAAATACTGTTCAATATATAATTTATATGATCAGTTTAAGGTTGACGGACTCTTAAGTCTTAATTAGTTTTTTTTTTTTTTTACGAATTGGTCAAACCTAAACTCAAACAAAAACATTGTTTTCAATCGTTATGAGTCTACCGATTGAATAGAATTTTATTATAAACAATTGTTTTATAAATGGAATTTTTAAAGCATTCTGAATGTAAAAATAAAGAAAAAAGTGTGCAAAACAATAAGAAACACTACCTGCCAAAAAAAGTGAAGTTTTGTTGAAATCGGTTGAAAAATTTAGGAAATCCGATCCCATATATAAACGAATATACACACACACAAACAACCAACCTGGGTTTTATAATAAGTATAACTCGATAACTCGATATTAATAAGTATAACTCGATATGAGTTGTCCCCCTTTCATTAATGCCTCTTAATCGTGTTTTCAAATTGATTTCGTGCAAAAACAATTGTGTTTTTCCAATTTTTGGCGCTGTCAGAACCACCGCAAGGTAATTTTACGTAGTCCTGTGAAGTTGTGTTGAAATCGGTTGAAAAATGTAGGAAACCCGATCCAATATATAAACGTACACACACACACACACACACACACACACACACACACACACAATCTGCGTTTTATAATAAGTAAGATATATGTTGTATCTATGATTTATAAAATGTGTCTATATTTTGAGATGAGGTATTATGTACAGTATTTACATTATGCGGACCATTGTCCTCATCTTTGTCGCCATATTTATTACAACGTTTCGGCCGTTGTACGCTCTGGCCTTCTTCAGGTGGTTGAAATTTCGAACTGAACCCTTTATTTCGATCACTGGGGTAGTCCACGTGCCATGTTTGATGGATGTCAGTTATCAGTTATCTCCTGCTAATTTTTCCCTGTGAAAGTTCTCCACTGCCTTAACTTTCATTAACTTGCATTTGCATTTTTGAAGATCAAACTGGGAAGCAAAAAGCCAGAAGAGATTTCCACGAGCAGGAAGTGCAACAGAAGAGTCTGTTAGATTACGGTTGAATCTAACTACTTTAATTATAAAATGATGAGACCTTGCCGCCAATCTAGTACTGCGCTGAAATTCATTAAGTATATATACTATAGCGGTTCATCAGAACAATTACCATATTTATACAAAAGGCAAGGGAAGCTATGTTATGACAGTGGGAAAAGGAGTGAAGCCGAGATACTGAATCAGGAGCAATAACATTGCAGATTCTTCTTTGGATTTTATTTGATCTCTAAATATATAACAGGGGCACCAGAGCATTTGTGGCAGCAATAGTCGAAGCATGGATGAATGCTAGATTTATAAATATATAAGATAGATTCTGGCAAGATAAATTGTCTAGCACGATACAGTGAACCAACTTTCCTAGCTGCAGATTTAGCAATTGATTCAATATAATCTTTCCATTTCATGTCAGTTGAAAACGTTAGTCCGAGAAGGAGCAATGAGCTGATGAAACGTAAAAAGATTTCTCTATGATTAAAAGAGAGCAGTTTTGACGCGTTATAATTAACAAGACACTCCTTCCCCCATTTAACAACAGACTGTAGGCTATTTTTGAGATCAGCTGCCAATTTGACTTTATCGAACCGATCAGGCTTACTATTAAGACAGGAGTAAATAGTTGTGTCATCAGCATAGAAGAAAGTGGAAAGATTATATTGAATCAAACGCTGAGGTGGTTGCTACTACAGTTGGTACACTGTGTCACCGTGATGTAACTTCCTTATGCCTTTTCTATAAATATTTTCATAGTAATTGTTCTGACGAACTTTCCTTTACGATTGTAATCATTGTAAATATTCATTAGGGTCTCATTTTTAAAAGTTGTTATTTTTATTCTCCGCTCCCACAGACAAATTGTACATATGGAAATTAGTTAGAGCTTCATAGAGACTATGAGGTATTATGGTGACCGTAGTAAGAATGGTAAGAAAGACTGTGTTGTCATGGTGTAAGTAATACGTCGGTGTATTTGGGTCAATAATTATGGCTAGCTAAGTTTAATATAAAGCAGATAGAAGACAAGCTTTCCTCTATACACCCCTTTTAGCCTTGTGCCACATTTTTGTATTTTCAAAATAAATATCATTTTCCTTTATGATACCTAGACTTTATGAATTTAAACATAGTACTAGATTGGCGGCTAGGTCTTATCATTTTACAATTAAAATGGATAGATGTGACCCCAAGTTCTATGCTGACAGTTTCTTCTCTCGCACAATTCGTTTGTGCAACTCTCTTCCGGATTTTTGCCTCCTATCCGACTTTGATCTTCAAAAATTTAAATACAATGTCATCCTCTGTCTTCTTAATTCCTGTTCTTTCATTGTTTTCTGTCCTTAGTGGTGTTTTTTTTTTCTCCTATTCTCTCTCACTCAGTAACCCTTTGTGTGTTAGTGGCTTTTTTGCCTTGCTTGAAGTGAAATGATTAAAAAAAAAGTTTCTCACGTGTCTAAGTGGATTTATTTCCTTAGTGCGAAATGATTAAAATAATAATAATAATAATAATAATAATAATAATAATAATAATAATAATAAATATAAATGGGATGGGCTGAGCTGGAATAACAGTAGGGAGGGTAGATAAAAATCCCAATTTACATATCTGGCCTGGCTCGTCTATACCGGACGCAAGTATAAACTGTACTGTGGAAATATTTTTTTCATTTTACAATTAGGAAAACGACATGTGTTATAATTTTCCAAACTGTAGTAAGATAAAAAAAATTTTTTGATGACCACTCCTTCAAAAAATAACAAAAGAAAGCATTGTTTAGAAAAGTCATATTCTGGATTAGCCACTTTAAACGGACTTCCTAAATCCGGTTAAGCCACGTCAGTACCGGTTAATCTGTGACTGTGAGAAGGAAGATCACCGATGTGTAGATCAGTCATTTATTACGCCAGTAAAACCTTAAGCAGCTCAGACAATAAACTATAAAAGCGTCGATTGTTTGCTTGCGTGCGTTATAAAGCCGGCCAAATGTCTGGACACGGAAAAACTCAAAATTAGTCTACAAGGTTAACTTGACCCGAAACTGAACATGGAAGAAAGAACGCTAATCTCCATGGTCGGCTGAAGGTACTACTGGCGGTCAATTTAGTTTCAAAACTGTCATTTCCAGACAAACTGGGAAAGAATAGACTTTTACTTGACACCAAATAAACTTGGAGCGCCCTAATTGTGGGCGACCATGTAAACTTTTGTTTACTTCTGAAAAATATCGTAGTGGAGCCGACATAAATGAAATCTGTGTTCCCAACATAGGAACGTTCTTCATTATATATATATATATATATATATATATATATAATAATGTCGTTTTCTCATGTAACATATGTGAGAAAACGACATTATTTTTGTACCAACCTAATATATATATATATATATATATATATATATATATATATATATATATATATATATATATATATATAATATTTATTCAAATTTATAACACATGCATGTATAAGATTACTACAAATGTTGCAATTTTGTTTCGACACTTCCGGTGACTTATCAAATCATTACTTGATAAATGACCAGAAATGTCGAAACAAAATTGAAACTTTTGTAGTGATCTTATAACATGCATGTGTTATAAATTTGAATAAATATTATTAGCTCTACTCGGTATTAGGCACTCTTTTAAGAATAGTGTTTTTGGTTATTCGAATTTTATTCAATGTGTACTAAACCAGTACTTCGATACATGCACATTTTTCATAAATTTTAAAGACAGTAAAATCGAACTTACTACCCGAACGCTCCTCTGTGGCCGATTCGGTTAAAGGCACGACCGGCTATATGACGGGTCCGTATAGAATACAGGTTCGATTCCTGTCGAAGAACGAATATTTTCTATAAAAATTTCTCGGGCATTCAGGCCGGTAAATGATGTTTAACACTGTTTATTATAAACAGAGCATTTACTTAAATATTTGTATCTATAAAAAGAATGTGTAATGGTCGATTTCATCATCATTCTTCTGACATCTAATTAGACAATTTTGCTTTTACACGATTTGGAAAATTTTGTGGTTACACCCGGCACACACGCATACACACACACACACACACACACACACACACACACATACATATATATATATATATATATATATATATATATATATATATATATATATATATATATATATATATATAACGCCTACGTCCTGAAGAGACACTGCACATGGAAGAAGAACGTAACGTCATTTTGTTTGCCGGGTTGAAGAAGCTGTTTTGTAAAAGAGAGGCGACTTGAAAACCAAAGCGAAAACCAGTTTTGTTGGAAGAAACATCCGTGCCTCGCCCACTGGACAAAGGTCGCTGAAAGCGTCAGTCACTTCAGCCAGTTGGCCGGTCGTACCGCGCAGTTCGCATAATTTCCAATTGCCCATTATTGAATCAGTATCCAATTTGACCCTTTAGCTATCTTCGTCAGATGGAGACGAACATCAGTAACTGCCGTTGGCTCTCTTTTATCCATTCGCCATCAATGGCTACCTACTTAGAATAATTGCTTCATGCAAACACAAACGAGAAACGGGCCTCTTACAAATGGACATAGAATTTCTTAAATACCTTATGGGACTTCCGGTTCCGAATGTGGTAAGATACCAGAAATCTACAGCGACTGACAATGCATAGATATCGATCATGCCAATGGTTTAAAGAAAACGTTACTGAGATAGAGTGAGTGAGTGAGTGAGCATCAATCTAAATTTTGGGTTCCTTCTTGACACATTTATCTATCTCAAACTCGTCACTATCTATCTCAGTCTGTTCATATTAATCTCAATCTGTCCCTTTCTATCTATCATAAGCTATTCATATCTATCTATCTCTCTTAGTCTGTTCCTTCTATCTATCTATCTATCTCAGTCTGTTCATATCTATATATGTTATTATTTATTGTATTTAAAATACAATTACGGTAAACATATATATGCATATATCTATATATGTTTGTTCATATCTGTCTATCTCTGTCTGTTCATTTCTATCTATCTATCTCAGTCTGTTCCTATCTATCCATCTATCTATCTGTATGTCTGTCTTAGTCTGTTCATATCTATCTATCTCAATCTGTTCTTATCTATCTATCTATCTTAATCTGTTCTTATCTACCTATCTTAGTCTGTTCATATCTATCTATCTATCTATCTATCTATCTCAGGCTGTTCTTATCTATCTATCTCAGGCTGTTCTTATCTATCTATCTATCTCAGTCTGTTCATTTCTTTCTTTCTTTCTTTCTATCTATCTATGTCAGGCTGTTCCTATCTATCTATCTATCTATCTATCTATCTTAGTCTGTTCATATCTATCTATCTATCTATCTCTCTCAATCTGTTCATATCTATCTGTGTCAGTCTGTTCATATATATCTATCTATCTATCTTAGTCTGTTCATATCTATCTATGTTGAATTGATGAAAGGTCCTTTTACTTATCCCCTCCCCCAAATATCACCAAATGACGAAGCATCTGATTTTCAAATCTCTTGTTGATAGATATATAACCAAATAGATAGGAACAGCCTATGTGATGGTAGCGTAGGTTTGATCACCGTTGAGAGGCACCTTTTCTTTATTAAGACTTTCGATTGTCCAGGCCGGTTGACATTAGCTACACTGTTTAAAAACAAAAGAAATAAAGAACGAAAACAAAAACTAAAAACAGATGTCTACGCAAACGCATCTCTTCACAAAATATTATGTTTATATTAATTATAGCTAATGAGATAGATAGATAGATAGATAGATAGATAGATAGATAGATAGATAGATAGATAGATATGTGTGGAGACTTAGATATGAAGAGAGTTATATATATATATATATATATATATATATATATATATATATATATATATATATATATATATATATATATGTATATATACAAGTATAGGATTGGTGTATACGGAATAAATTCCAATAATGAACAAATACTATTCTTAAAAGAGTGCTCAATACAGAACAGAGCAAATATAATTATTTATTCTCAAATTATAACATAAACATGTTCTACATTCAACAGCATCACTTGATAAGACACCAGAAGTGTTGAAACAAAATGGCTATTTTGTAGTGATTTTATAACATATTTATGTCATAATTTCCGAATAAATGATTATATATATATATATATATATATATATATATATATATATATTGAAATGGACAAAGTCCGACAAATATTTTAAGACCTTTTTATGCTTATACATTCTTTTTATAGATACAAATATTTAAGTAAATGCTCTGTTTTATAATAAACAGTATTAAACAACATTTACCGGCCTGAATGTCCGAGAAATTTACATAGAAAATGTTCGTCCTCCGACAGGAATCGAACCTGTATCCTATATGGAACCGTCATTTAGCTTGACATGCCTTAACCTTAAATATTTGGATCTATAAAAAGAATGTATAAGCCTAAAAATGTCTTAAAATATTTATCCATTTCATAATGTGTGACGTCATTTGTTTACATTTGAATACGCCATGAGCAGATATGAATGTACGTGAGAGATTCATGGAAGATTGTAGTTTAAAGACAGTAAAATCGACCTTGCTAACTGTTGAAACTTGACTAATGCATGGAATAATAATGCAACACAAAATGTACTTAGAACAAAATGTATTGAAACAAGAAAGTGTACACAATATTTACATATAGTCTTTTGTATATTCCTGGGAAGACCGTTCCTGGAGAATGTGTTGACTGAGTCGCAGTCGGGCAGAGTCTCTGGTTGAATCTCTTGATTCCTGTATTTATCAATCCACCCACGAGGATCGAATGTAGCACAAGGCCGTTTTAATGTGGGTATCCCCGAGCCCGTAGGCTCGGCCAAAAATATGGCCTTTCTGAACCCGCCTAGACGGGTTTAGGCCCTGTCAACCTCCCCGGGCGAAAACTTGCCCTTCGGCAAAGCCTCGTCCGGGTTCCCCTCTGCTAATGCAGAGAGTTCGACAGTCGCCGAGAGTGAATCTCTCGATTCCTCCCCTCTCTTCCCGGTACCAACCATATTTATATGGTCGGTACTCCACTATGCAAATCAGGTGGATCCTACCACAACACTAACCTAACGCTCCTCTGTGGCCGAAACGGTTAAGTCACGTCAGGCTATATGACGGTTTCTTATAGAATACAGGTTCGATTCCTGTCGGAAGATGAAAATTTTCTATGAAAATTTCTCGGGCATTCGGGCCGGTAAATGTTGTTTAATACTGTTTATTATAAACAGAGTATTTGCTTAAATATTTGTATCTATAAAAAGAATGTATAAACATAAAAATGTCTTAATATATATGGAGCACTTTTTTGACAGAAGGCTAATTTTGAGCAGACTTTATTTAGTGCTGCTTATTCAAACCTTGGAATCATATATACCCTAACGTGAATTTGGTTGTCTGGTCCTGTTGAGCACTTTTCGGTTTAATGCTTCAGCTCCAATTTCTCCCGTTATTGAGTGCTTTTTGCCATACTGACAAGCCTTTTCAGGTTGATTTCTTTTTCTTTCTTTTTTTTTCTTTTTTTGCCATTTTAGATCTTGGCTGTGCGAGTTTGGTTAGCTTGTCAAATTGTACTTATCTGATGATATATAAGGTAATCAGCTTATTACTTCAAGTTACTGGCTACCTGAAGATCATGTAGTTAGGCAGCTGGAGCTGACCACGTGCTAAGCTCTTAGCAGTTGAACTCTCTGCTCTCGGGCAGAGAGGAACCCGGGCGTGGCTATGCCGAAGGGCAGAGTCTCGTCCGAGAAGGTAGACAGACCCGACCCCGTTTATGCAGGGTCTACGCGAAATTCTTGGCCGAGCCTAAAGACTCGGATTGTCCCACATTAAACTCGGTCTTGTGTCACATCCTACCTCGTGGAGAGGTCGGTAAATATTACTGGCTACTGGAAGATTGTGTGCAAGAACATGAAACTGAAGGTAGCGGCTATTGAATTAATATTTAAATGCTCTGTCATTTTGATGGCATGGAGCACTTTTTTGTCAGAAGACTCATTTTGGGTAGACTCTATTTAGGGCTGCTTATTCAAACCTTGGAATTATATATATATATATATATATATATATATATGTGTGTGTGTGTGTGTGTGTGTGTGTGTGTGTGTGTGTGTGTGTGTGTGATACAATAAAGAGCAAAGAGCAAATGTATATCAATCTAACGTTTCACTTTTATAAAAACTTTGTCAGAGATTGAGGGAAAATAGACAAAAAGACAAAAACACTGGTATTTTCAATTTTGTTTGGGTCAGTTCTCATTGGTCAATCGCGTGTCACGTGCATTGAAACCATAGATAGTTCTATATGCATGTAAGTTTGTTTAAGCGGGGATCGGATGATAATGTGTCGTCGTAATTGTGTATGTATGTCAGTTTGTGAAAATTCGTGCATCTCGTGAATCAGCAGATGGCAATTTGTATTCGTGATTGTGTATGTGTATATGTTTCTGTCTAGTGGGAGTTCTAATATCTTCACCTTTGTGTGGTCAGCCAGCGTAGTAGGGTGGCACTTCATTCTAATCTATGGTGGATTTCTTTAAGCATGTCTTCTCCGTATTAGATAAATATAAGTTAGATTTTTTTAAATGAATCCAAAGATGGTGATGTAATGCTTTAGGCTTGTTATTATTGTTGGTAACAATATTATTGTTACGTTTTCAATGTATTTGCTCCTTAAAGAATTTTTTTTTAATTTAGTGTGGCATTAGTTAAATCAAAGTTATATCCAGCATCGTTTCGATGAAAAACGTGACAGTTAGATCGATTGTCTAAACGCAAGTCTCTCTTGTGTTCATAGATTGTGTTTTAGATTACGTGATGTCTTCCCCACATGAACATTTTTGCATTGAAAAACAATTTATTTGACTGATTCCGGCATCTGAACTGGTGTTGGCTTTATTTTCCTTCCTAAATATATCTTCGAGCCTCTTGGAGGTTTGGTAACGATCCTAGTATTAGGGATGACTAATTTGTTTGCGAGATAATAGATCGGTATTCGGATAAGAGATCGGTATTCGGATAAAAGATCGGTAATCTGAATCTTATCCGCAACATCTCCAAATTCAAACATTCAGTCACTGAAACAGGGGTGGGGATCGAAAGGAGAAATCTGGAAAATATGACGGTTGTCATACCCTGGGGAATGTTGTGCTTCGCTAAAAGCTGCTGCACAAGCTGCGTTGAATGTAGAGGTGCGTTGTCATGGTGAAGTTATCACTCATCTGAAGCGTGTATTTCTGCCCTTTTCCGATGAACAGTATCCCACAAACATTGCAAGACATCACGGTCGTACGCCTTGTTTAGTGTCTGACCAGATAGAGCTTACTTAAGTTGAGAAATAATCTTGTACCTTGTAGTCGAAGAAAACTGTCAACTTGACATTGCTTCGATTCATTCGTTCTTTCTTAGGAGAGGTTGGGTTCCTCCATTGCAAAGACTGCGCCTTGGTTTCGGGGTCATAGTCATAGACCCACAGTGCGTCACTTTTTAAAAACGTTTTCTATAGTGCGTTGAGACAACACTCTACACACTATCCTTCCAAAAATTGCTATAAACGGAAACAAGGGAGAACGTTATAACTTGGTGTGCATGAGTTCAATATCAATCTGTGATAAGCAGCTGCACTCTGCATACTACAGTTTGGTTACCATAGCAACAATCCTGATACTTTTATCCTCCATCGCTTATAAATAATATTGGACACCTGTAGTATAAAAACTATTTACTGTAAATCCCAGCAAAATACACTTGGGGCTCTTATAAGAAACGCCACATAGTAGGAACTGATATTAAACTACAAATAACGAAAGCTTCTATCCATAAATTAACTCCAACCCCAGACCGCTTCCCCCGGGATAAGATATCTTACGCCCCCCATCAGTCGCTAACACAAACCCATTCTCATTAACAAGGCGTCTTCCAGAGGAGGACTGACATTGAAAATAAATTTAAAACAATGCTCCGAGACAGACACTTAGGGGCTGAAGATAGCCGTGTACAGAACGGCTTGAAATAGACTATCCCATGTTGAGATAATGTTTGGTTTTTGCTGAAAAAATACATATGCTCTGTTATAATAAATACATTGAGCTCTTTGTGGATCAGTTTTAATAATTAATATTACTAGGATCCACCCGGATTATATACCAACGGATCGATTACCTGTAGTATATATATATATATATATATATATATATATATATATATATATATATATATATCATAGTTATATAAATTATAAAATCCAAGTTGTGTGTGTGTGTGTGTGTGTGTGTGTGTGTGTGTGTGTGTGTGTGTGTGTGTGTGTGTGTGTACGTTTATATATTGGATCGGATTTCCTACATTTTTCAACCGATTTCAACACAACTTCACAGGACTACGTAAAATTACCTTGACAGCGCCAAAAATTGGAAAAACACAATTGTTTTTGCACGAAATCAATTTGAAAACACGATTAAGAGGCATCGCGAAAATGAAAGGGCGACAACTCATATCGAGTTATACTTATTATAAAACCCAGGTTGTGTGTGTGTGTGTGTGTGTGTGTGTGTGGGATCGGATTTTCTACATTTTTCAACCGATTTCAACAAAACTTCACTTTTTTTTTGGCAGGTAGTGTTTCTTATTGTCTTGCACACCTTTGCAGAATGCTTTAAAAATTCCATTTACAAGACAATTGTTGATAATAAAATTCTATTCAATCGATAGACTCATAACGATTGAAAACAATGTTTTTGTTTTTGTTTGAGTTTGACCAATTCATAAAAAAACAAAACAAAAAAAATAAAACTAATTAAGACATGAGTGTCCGTCAACCTTAAACAATAATCTTTGTCAATTTTATTTTTCAGTCTTTATGATGGTCGATACTTGATCTATCTCTTACTGTTACATCCCCGGGCAACTCCGGGCTCTACTGCTAGTATATATATATATATATATATATATATATATATATATATATATATATATATATATATACTAGCAGTATATAATTATTTAAAAATATGATTCCATCCATATTTTTAAATAAATAATTATATTTAGACTCTACTTTTGTATCGAGCACTGTTTTTAAAAAATAATAACAAAAATACTAAAGAACTTTTTGGACTAACGAGTTCTTTCCTATTTTCTATATATTTTCACACACACACACACACACATACATACATACATATATATATATATATATATATATATATATATATATTACAATGAATCATTCATACAAAAAGTAGATTAGTAAAGTTAATGATATAAAATGGCAAAAACTCTTCAGAAACAAAATTTTAAAGTTGCATTAACCTACGAACCACTCGATGAATGATATGATCCTTGTTTTTAATAACTTCAAGTTGTATAATGTCTTTTTTTATTCTGCTAGTACTTTCAACTGTACATACAGTCATCTTCAGGCATGGAAATTATTTTGTTTTTAGTAAATCCAGGTAGCATTGGAGACGAAAGATTAAATGCGAATCGAAATATGTTTTTTTTAGAAATGTGTTATTGTTAACGGATAAAAACTTTTTTTCATTTTAAAATTTTTTGTATGAATGATTCCTTGTAATATAAATTGAACTGCACCACATATTTGATTTAAAAGAACTGATCCGATGTGCAAATTTTCGGGATAACAACTGAGACATTAATCTATTTATTGAACTATTAATGCCACATTGACTGATAACTCCTACAACAACAAAAAATTCTCAAATTATTAGTAAAAATCGCACTCTCTTAAATTTTCAAAAAAAAAATTCAACCTTAGTGTTGTGACTGCATGCTCCAAATGTTTTTATCCGTTAACGAGAGAACAGAAAAAAATTCTTCTTACAATCGAAAATGTTTCATAATCAACAAGAATATCAGGCACCTACTAGAGCCAGATCACGCGTAAGACGGAGTACCTCTGTCATATTTAAATAGGAGTTACCCAGTGCTCACTCCCTAGTCTCGATAGAGTCCAAAAGGGTCTCCGCGTCCTTGTGGGTGACAAATTATTTTTCACCCTACAACCCCTCCCTCACAGACGGGATGTGGCAAGCCTCTCACTGCTCTATCGCTGCTACCATGGAAAGTTCTCAGACGAACCTCATTCCTTGGTTCCGCCAGTTCTCGCCGTGCCACTTACACTGTAGCAACCACCAACCCCGTATTTCATTGGTGCGAAGTAAGTTCCACTCGAACAGTTTCTTCCCGCGACACATTTCTCTCCCAAGAGGATATTTCCCCGATCACTACACTTCTTGTTAGTCTTCTTAACCAGCTAACCTCGGGTTAAACTGTTATCTTCCTCAACTATCCGCATAAACTGCATCTTATTGTGTAACTCACTACCTTGAGTGACCTCCGGGCCTTGTAAACCTCACAGTAAAAAAAAAAGCTAAACACCACGCCTCACTGTCAAACGACCTATTGCAGAAAATGGAAGTAAGCTTCGTGTGATTTTTTTCCCCCCCTTTTATATTCGGCTAAGGTTCCTGTAAGATTTTGGTCGTAAATTTAATTCTCTTCCCGTCCGAATTGAAGAGTTTCAATAACAACACGTGTTTGGGAAAAGATGCGATTTAAGAAAAGGTTTGTTCAAGTTTTTCTCAATTTATTTACATAGCAATATTATTGATTTTCACAAAATGGTATTTCTAAATTTTTGCCTGATATTTTTAATTTAATAATTAACTTTTTGTAGTTATCAAATCCAAGCATAAACAAATCGTTTTATTTTTTTTTTTTTTTGATTTCATCATCAGGAAAAAAAAACTGATTTTTATTTTTTTTTTTCTATTTATTTGCCATATTCTCTACAAGCCGTTTTTATATAATTTTAAATTAACTTCATTTACTTTTAAAAAATATTTAAACCATTTTTTTTTTCTTAATGCAGAATAAAAATTCCCAAATTGACTCTTGAAATAATTTTAACATAAAAACGTCAATGTTTATATTGTTTATCTTTTTTTAGTGATTAAGGGTGAAATATTCGTCTTCCATTCGCTATTATTATTCAATTCAATGAGTTTTTAATTTTTTTTTTTTTTTTTTTTTTTTTTTGCGAATTAACTTTGAGCTTAAAGAAAGTTTTAGGCTCTCATCTTTCAAATAAAACCAAAATTTATCTTCAAAGAAGACATTTGAAATACTTTTTAAAAAGGAAGTCCGTGATGGTACCATCAAAAATTCATTTTTTAATTCATTCATTAAAGTGCTGAAAATCTGATTCAATTATTTTAAAATCAAATGATTCACTGATTGTTGGTAAATATTTAAAAATAAAAACTGGGTATTTTTTTCGGTCCCACCGAAACACATTCATTTTTTGTTGGTACTTTGTTTCAAAAGAAAGATTTTTAAAATTTCAAATACTACTCAAGTCAACTGTATTGAAATTTGTAAAATGGCTGAATAAACGATTTCTGAATGCGAGCAAAATGTTCAAATTCCAATCAATATAATTTCTATTTGAAATATACCAGAGTATTTTGCGTACTGGAAATAATAAATTTACTCATTTAGCTTTCAATTAAAGTTAAAAAGAAAGCTTCAAGAATGCTTTTTCATTTTTAAAAATTCATTTTAAAACCTTGGGTATCGAAAATCTTAACGAAAATGTGGAGGTACCTCTCTTTGTTGACATTCTTAAAAAACATGAGTTCGCACGGTCGCTCATCGAGCCTACATTACAAATGAAAATTTAAAACAATAAATTTGAAATCTTGTTTCAAAGTAAATTAAAATCCATTAAGAATTAGTCAGGTGGATTTTGTAAAAAAAAAAAAAAATAAATAATGCATACTTTCTGCTTAAAACATCGTTTATTTCCGCACGGATAGCAAGTGTCACCAAGGAAAGAACATAGGTCAGCAACATGAGTTTTCTACTGTCACCCGCAAAGTGTGTTTAAAAAACAACTAAGAATCAAAAGTACTAAAATGTAGAAAGTGGTATTAATTGTTTATGTTTAAAAATAAATGACCATTAGACGTACATAACCAGTAGTTTAAGAATATATATTTTTTATTCTATCCGCTTGTATGAAACTAGTAATTAATTAATTTTTTTTTATTCTACATTAGATTTAGAAGTATGAAAAAAGGAATTAAAAACGAGTTAATTTATTGGTTTTATTTTTTTTTTATTTTCTTACCTGATGTTAAACTGTTTCATTTCACTCAATTATCTTGAGTTTTAAAAATTTATTAAAATAAATAAAGTGCTGAAAAAAAATGGTGGGGAAAATTCGATAGACATATTGATATTGTTAATTAATTGCAGTCACAAATTTTTTTTCCTTTTTTGTTGTAATGTATGGCAAGAGTGTGTTGAGCTTGGGAGAAAAACACCTAAGAAAAATAATACAGCCTTGGAAACCACAGCAACTTTAGGAACAAAATGCCCACAGGACAAACTTCAAAAACCACCCTGTCTTGACAACTGCTCATTTTCCCCTTGGTTTTATTGGCACATCTTACAAATACCCCGATCATGTCCATCCTGGGTAAGCAGATAAACTAGATCCGTATCCTGGGTAAGATGATAAACTACATCCAGCAGCAAGGCCTCTGATCAGGAGGTTTTGTGGAGCATGGAACCACCTCTTAATTACTGGTGTTCTCAGATCCACCCTGACCTGGGGTGGTAGCACCTGTTAGGGTCCCAGATATGGGCAAATAGTGAACTTCCAAATTGGAGTCAAAACATTATAAAAGTGTAAAAGTAGGTTTTAATAACAGCAATACATTGGGGGGGGGTATATTAGCAGCAATACATTTTTGAAAAAAATACTACCAGCAATAAAAATCTTGTCAGCATTAAATAACCCATTAAGGTTAATATGCTATGAAACAAACCAAACCAGTTCTTGACCAGTTGCAAATGGGCCTTTATCTAGACATACCAAGCCATCCCGCTGTTATCAGGGAAAACCTGGATGTAACTGGTGTTGCCAAACATGTCCAAACACGATCTGAAGCCTCTTTTGCATCTGTACCAACGTGTATTAGCCACATTTTTGAACTCCTATACAAAAAAATGATCTAACACTAACGATTTTAAAAATGAAAAAAAAAAATCTTTTAAAAATGGTTCACACTCAAAAATGGCATCAAACTTTAGATTATTTAATTCTTCAAACATTTCTTAATTTAATAATAAAAAATGAAGTGTGAAGGTGAAAATGAACAAAAACTTAGAATTGAGTTAAAGGGAGATAACTGATACTGAGACATCTGGAAGAGGCATGGCATGTGGAATTAGAACAATCTACCTCATTGAACAAAATTCAGTTTGGTTCGAAATTCCAATCACCTGAAGAAAAGCCAGAGCATACTATGGCTGAAATGTCATGAATATGGCAACAAAGATGAGGATGCCAGTCTGAACAATGTAAATAGTTGCAATACCACATCTCAGAAATATAGAGAGATCCTGGAGAAGGTTGTAGCATGCAATGATTGAAACGGTGTGAATATAGCAACATTATAAAACATTATATGATGTGTTCAGCGAAGGAGGGGCATCTTCAACATTTGATAATTATGCGGCAATATGCACTTAAGGGTTTTAGGCAGTTTTGATCAACATTTCTTTTCATGGTTAGCCGTAAGGAATTGTAAATCTACAACTACCTTACACTTAAGTAAAATAATAACAATAATAATATTTAATATCAAGTTTTATGGAAATATTGTTGACAATTATGCATTTAGTTACATAACATAAAAATAATATAAATTTTGATGCTATATTCAGTTTGTTGTTAGGTATTTTTCATTTTCTCTTTTGTTATTGGCAGCATTTTAGAATACTCTGGCTGCAATGCTAAGTTCCCTAAGTTGAATAAACTGAAGTTATTTTATTTACACTTTGTTACCTCTCTTTTCCATTGTTTTTAGATCGATTTCTTTCAGTCATTTTGATGAGCAATAGCGAAATTCTGAAATTTAGAATGATCTTATTCCATTTCAATTATAAAGCCTGTAAAAAGGAATATTTTAAATTAATATACGACCAAAAATAAAACCTTAATGATTTTACTATAATTATGTAACAATAAATGTAATGATATTTCACAGACTGTTTAGGTTACCTCATCTCATTGCATGGTTACGAACCCCTGCTTATCTAAAAAAAATTGGAGAGCTAATAGATTAAATAATTTCTGCATCCTAACCACAGAAGGCATGAAATTTACCAATTATTAAATCCAGAGGTTGACACCCTAACATTTGTTCTTATAATGTAGATTAGTTTAATAATGTATTTTCAGTTTTATTTCTTTTAACGTTTATAGCCTTATGTCACTTTTTATTTTTGATCACTTCTCTCCCCCCACAACCAAATAAAATGCTTTTGACAAAAAAACCTTTAATGATTTCCCTATAATTATGTAACAATAATGTAATGATATTCCGCAGACAAATCTACGGTTAATGTTACCTCATCTCATTGCATGGTTACGAACTACAAACCTAAATTGAGGTTGAAATATTGTGTAATCGACACTAATTTTTTTAAAATTATTTGGATATGATATAATGAATAATTTGCAGTGAAAAATGTCATTTTCATGTTTTTTTTTTGTTTTTGTTTTTTAATATGCTCCTTCTCTGTCGAACATGTCCTATACCCTTCATTATTTCCGAACTGTACCATTTGATTGCTGCTGTAGACTTATGATCTGAATAATTGCAATAAAAAGCAACTAATAAAAAGGAAATTACCAGTTAAAGTATTTACTATCTATGTTTTTTTCTCAATAGGAGTAGATAGGTTTGCCTATCATCCAGTTCACACTCCTGACCAGTCTTTTGAACAGGAGTAGAGGTTTATCCCTTGTTTCCTGTTTAGGATTGGTTTTCCACTTTCTCCTAAAGTCTACTTCAATTCTCTACTTCTAACATCTCCACCTAAACTCTGAAATTTAATTTATAATTTTAGGCATTATAGGAAAAGAATGAGAATAGGCCAAACAACATTTATTGTAATAGGTGCACTATGGAAGAAAGGTTTATTGCCCCATTTGCGTTTCCCCCATTATGGGGGGAAACACAAAATTGTATATGCATATTTATAAGTGTCTCATGCAGAGAAACTATAACATATACAACAACAAATAGAGTGAAAGGAGTACAAAAAGATAGGATGCTACATACAATATGGAAATTCTTCTGTGTTTCTGGAGAAGCCATATTTAGGATTCCAAATTTGAGTTGAGCGGATATATGTCCTTAGTAAAGACCTATAAACAAGGAAACTGCAAATATTGGGTTCTTTCTCAAATTGATAGGACTACAAGCTGGAGATAGTTTCTTTCAATACCTAGGTAAGATAGATTCCCAAATGTGAAACATTGCTATAGGCTTGTAAGTTGTAATATGTACTGCTGGCTAAGGTAGCATAATCAGCTTCTTTTTTTTTTTTTTTTTTATCCGTACAATTGTATTAAAGAAACAATGCCAACATACAAAGCTTTTATCTTTTGGTGAATGTGTTCTTAACTTTTACCATGCTGCAGGTGAAAATTGTCGCCATAGAATTATTTCCCTTTGCTGCTCTAGGCGCATTCTGTCACCTTAAAGTGGTTGCTATAAATAAACACTTGTCAGCTGTTATTTCTGGTATTTTAAGCTGGAAATCTCCTACTGCTGCTTTGGAACAAGGTTAAACTTCAGTTTTCCAATGCCATTTTGAATTCTTCTAAAATCTACATGAGGCTTAACACCAATTAAAACCACATTATTTTTTGTAAACAAAAATGGCCACATCAATATCCAAGAAAGCCTTTATTCAGAAGTTTTTCTTTGATTAGGACTCCGATGGTGATTTTTAAGGCTTTACTCTAGTGGATATTGACAGTGAAATGGTTGAAGTTGATAACCACGCTAGTGACGTGGAAGAAAGCGATGACTACCACTAGCAGCTACTAGCAGCTACTATCATCCATGCCTGACTAATTTTATGGCAGCTACTGGCGACAATTGATGTACCTGTTATCCTTTATAAATAGACAAAATAATTTACCTTTAGAAACAAAATAATAACTTTATTCATTAACAAGACATGAATATGAGCCAGGTGAAAGAAAGAGAAAACAAATGCTAGTGTTGTCTTGTATGTAAACACAAGGAAACGCATCACTTTTTTGACAAAATGAAAGCCGTCTTAGCGATTCTGCTTCTTATTGCATCCCCCCCCCCCCCCGAACTCCACAAGGAGTAAGAAAAGTTAAAGTGCATTGAATTATGTATTTTTTAAATGTATTTGTTTTTTTATTTCAAGTTTCAATTTTTATTGTTTTCAATGTCCAAATATGCATGAAAAACTTAATGCATTACATCAAAATATTACTCATTTGTTTTTTTTATTAAGGTAAAAAAAATTAAAATCTTTATCCACAATACAAAGAAAGTTATAACAATTTTAAAACAGTAGGTGTTCATGTTTTTGCACTCTCAAAAAAATGCTGTAGGAGGGGGAATAATTCTAGAAAGAATTTAGTGTGATAACGGTTAAGTATAGAACAATGAAAGTTCTGCTTTCATCAGTTCAGCATGTAGTATCAGAAGGGAGGAACAAATGGGTGCATGTTGTACGTTCACTTGTTAATGGTGAAAAGAGGTCAAGATCTCTGCATCTGCCACTGAGCCAGTAGAGAGACAGGCCACAATTGGACAGTCCTGCAACCAATCCAGAACTCCCACATATATAAGGTTTGGCAGAACCCTAATCCTACTGATATGTCTATGTTTTGGCCAGCATATGAGTGTGTGTATGTACATGTGTGTTAATTCACTACAGGTCTGTCCATTTCTCAGCTGTAATTCCAATGCAACTCTGACGAAAAGAAAATTACATCAAAAAAGAAATAATGTCTTATTTCAGAATTTCTGCTATTTGTATCCATTACACATACATGCATTAATTTTTATATAGTTAATATTCTTCTAGAATGCATAGGCTAGACCAGGATTTCCCAACCTGGGCAATATCGTCCACCAGTGGACATTTTCAACTGTTGGGTGGGCAATGAGCAATGGAACAGAAAATGGTGGGCAATTGGAAATTTTGGTGGGCGATATAGGATTTTGAGTATTAAAAATGTATTTCAACATGCTACCTGAAAAAAAAATATTTGAAAGGAGATACTCAAACAACCAGGATAAAAAAAAAAAAGAAAAAAAGGAGGTTGGTTAGGAAGAATTTTTTTCTTTTTTTATAGATGAACTTGAAAATTGGTACCTAGATGCTTTTTGACCTCTGAGGTCAATAGGCATTTATTAATCATTCTTCTCATAAATATATATAATTTGAAATCATACTCGGTACTTGAAAGCATAGCTGAAATCTTATTCTTCTATATGCTGTGTCCCTTCAGGATGTTGATGATCATGGCTCTCCACACTTTCCTATCCTTTGTACCCCTTAATAAATTTAATCTTTTTAGGTTATGCTAGAGTGAATGGAGTTACTCCCCCCTGATATGAAGATGCTATGAATGAGATTACCATGAGGGAATGAGAGAAAACGTTAAGTTGGAAACACGGATGGAGAGAGAAAGGTGTTGCAAGACTAGTTAGCAATGTATAGCAGAGCAAAGTTGGTCCAAACCAGGCTTTCCCAACTTGGCCAATTTCAACTGTTGGGTAGGCAATGAGCAGCTGGACAGAAAATGGTGAGCAATTGGAAATTTTGGTGGGTGATATTGAATTTTGAGTATTAAAAATGTATTTCAACATATGCTACCTGAAAAAAAATGTTCAAAGGACATACGCAAAGAACCAGGAATAGAAAAAAAATTAAAGACAAAAGGAAACAGGAGGCTAAATGATAATAACCGTTCCACCTCCCTAAGATATAAATTTCTTTGCAAACAATGTATATTTTGATATTTTTTGTAGTATTTGAGAAGGATCATTCACATTCAAATAGTTCTTCAGACAAAAATAACATTTTTCAGATATAAATCACATCACATAAGAACAGCAAAAAGAAATATTCACTGAATTTTTGTTGGTTACAAGTAGTGTATATTCTTTTTAAATTTGTAATTGTGAACAAAAATTATTTTTCTTTTTTGTCAAAACTTGCAATTCTGGCTCTAACCATAAAATTAAAAAATATACATAGTATTCAATGGTCAAGTTTGCTTTTGTTTGTTTTTTAATAATGCTACATAGCGTTATTTATTACCCCCTTTAGTATTTTTTACTTCTTCATAAAGTCAGTTTACGAACCAGTAACAAACTTTTACCTAACAATTTTGATCCCCTTTTGAATAGTTACTATACAGGTGGACAGTAGAAAATTTTTCGATGTGACAGTGAGTGATGACACCAAAAATGTTGGGAATCCCTGGGCTAGACAAAATAATGCAAATGTTGCCATACTGGTCAGAACTTTGATGATCCAAACCATGGGCAGGGAGGGGGTGATCTCTGTGAGCAGGGGAACCTGCTAATGATGATTTCTTTTATACTATTAATTCGCCAAGAACAGGGTCCATGGGCCACTCAAGGTTGAAGTTTATTGAGATTGTAATAAAGTGGGGAGGGTGAGTTAGAAATGCACATTATGAGGATATGTAGGATAGATATTGGTGGACCCTGGACTTGAAGAGACAAAGACTGGAGTTGTCGGGGAAGCATCCTTTCAGGAGTTGGTTTCACAAAGTAACTATTCTGGGGAAGAATCTGTCCAAGTGGAACTTCTTCCTAACCAATGGAATATGAAGGGAATGCAAATGGTTTGTCACTGTGAACATGGCATAGCGATTCCTAGCTGTGAAGATCTGAACTGGTGGAACTAAGGAATGTTAATCATCCTGACATCTGCCACAGTGTTCGTTAGTGTTTAAGTTTTGATATAAAACCAAAAAACATGCAAAAATTAGCAATATGGTTGCAGCAGCTGAGAAGTCAAGAGCACTGATGCCGAACTCTCCCAGATCGTGTGTTGTAATTTCAGAAAGTGATGCATCGCTGCAAGAAGAGGACAAGTAGCTGGCCATCATGTTAACATGCATTCTCTCTATCTCACTCTATCTCTTGCTTCCTCTCAAGAAATGATGACTACTATTCCCACCACTGAGATAAAGCAAGTAAAATTAAGCCTGAAATTATCTAGTATGGATTGAGTCTTTTCATGCAGCATTGGGATCCCTACTGAGGAATTACCAAGAGACAGCTAGAATCCAGAAACAACAAAAACAATATATGTAATTTTTGGTTCTTTACTTTCGTTCCTTAGATACCTGTTATATGAGCTGATCCCAGGACATCACCACTTTGAGTACAATCAAATCCGTTCGGCTGTTACCAATGCCATACAAGAAGCCCATGGAGATTACGGAACTGCCGTTCTATGCCACACGCTGCGTGGTAAGTAGTTTTAGAACAGGATCTTCAAAGCTACTTTGAAGAAACTACTTGAGGAATACTATTTACATTATTTGGACTATTGTCCTCATCTTTGTTGTTATATTTATTATAATGTTTCAGCCATTGTACGCTCTGGCCTTCTTCAGGTGGTCAAGGATACATGGCACAGTGGATAGAGGCATTGGTTAGATCTGGTGACATGACCCAAAGAGTGTGAGTTCAATACCCGGTTAAGGCAGTGGAGAACTTTCAGAGGAGAATTAACAGGAGATAACTGATAACTGACATCCATTAAACATGGCACGTGGAACTGGAACAGTCTACCCCAGTGAGCGAAATAAAGGGTTCAGTTCGACATTCCAACCACATGAAGAAGGCCGGAGTGTACAACGGCCAAATCGTAATAAATATGGTGACAAAGATGAGGACAATAGTCTGAATAATGTAAATAGTGTACATAATACCTCATCTCAGAAATATAGATAGATACTTGAGGAATATTTAATTCCAAAATAGAACTATGATTGATTCGTTTTGTTTTTTTTGGGGGGGGTGTTTTTTTTTACAGCTTATCAACCTTTTTCAGGTTATTTAAAGCCAGAAAATATTTTTTGATTACAGAATTTTTTTGATGATGCTAATAATGATTTTACTGATTCAAGTCCTACTAACTGATCCATAGCTGGAGAGAGAAAAGGTGGATTCGTACGTTTCACAAGGATATTTGCCTGCAAATGGATATAACAAACCCAACTGGAATCGGAACTCGACTCTCCGATTTCAAGTCATCATTTCTTACACCACCAGCACATCCAAGCTTACATAACTTGATATTCTCAAGCAGTCACCCATCTAGGTACTGACCAGGCTCAACATTGCTTACCTTCGGCAATTATATTAGAATTGGTGTTTCAATGTGATATGACCTACATTACATAGATTGAGAAAAGCGCATCTCTATGGTCGAAGCAATTTTGCTCAGGAATATCAGGTTTTGGATGTTTCTATGTCATCTGGATGCCAAAAAATGGCTAAAGAAAAGCAAAATATATTGTAAATCTAACCAGAATATGCACTTGATCGATTGCCAGTCAGAATGTGAATCCTCCTCATCAGCACAAAACGCATCTCGACTTCATCAGCCTCCATTTCATCTTTACAGTCAGTGGCCTGCAGAGTCTGTACTGATCTCCTGAAAGATGAAGAGACTTGAAACAACAGAAATATTTTTCTACAGAAGGAGGCTGTTTTAGAGAAAATGGAAACAAACCTAAGGAAAAGACAGTTGAAATTTCTATGACATATAATGAGGAAAGAGGGCTTGGAAAATCTGATACTCATAGGACAGATTGACGGCAAGAAGGACAGAGGAAAACAACACATAACATACTTAATGAGCTTGAGTAAATGGATGGTGGAACCGGGTTTAGGAAAAATAATAAAAAGCAGCATTTATTAAGTGCTACAAAGGAGAGGAAATTGTAGAGAGCCATGATTGCTGACATTCTGAACGGATATAGCATATAAAGAAGAATGATGAAAAATCACAAAATTCCGTATATACTCAGATATCATGCGACCTAATTTTGAAGCTAATTTTAAGGGGGTCGCATCATACACAAGATATAAAATTAGTGTATGTACTGCTGACCCTGTCTATGCCATTGAACAAACTATCCATTTACTCTAGTCCAATTATCTTCAAAATTAGGTCTTCAAAGGCCACATGATACACGTGTATATATGGTACTTAAATTTGCCATTCCATGGAAATGGCCATTTCCCACAGGTAGATTCAATAGCACATACTCCTCTACAACCAGTTGGTATTACAAGCCAATGCTAGAAATTTCTTGGTCAGTTTAATAAGGGATTTTAAAAAAACTATTGATGGTTTAATTTTTTGGTCAGATTTTGGAAAATAGGTCAGGCGGAAAAATATTCTGTACTCTTTCATATTAGATTGGGTTGTTTACACGTGTGTTTCATTATCGAGATCCAATTAACAAAACAAATCAGTTTATTGTGTTAAATTCTGTTCATTCATTTTTGGTTGTACAACCACCTTATCCTGATCAACAATTAAAAATGGCTTCAGTGAAATGAAGCAAGATTTTAGCCAACGTGTAAATACTATAATCACCAAGAAAGAACCATACTGAATAACAGAAACCACATCACTTGAGGACTGTCAACCAATAAATGGTATAGCACATATGTCAAAGAGAAAATAATGACATAATTAAAATGTTGACATTTTTGTCTGAATTTCTAGAGTTATCTTTATTTATAAACAGACTAATATCTTCATCTTTGTTGTTATTATCCCCCTGATTGCCTTTTATATGAATTTCTGGGATGAGGAGTTAAGTGGGGTAACCTACAATTGCTGGAATTTCTGGCCTTAGATTTCTATTGATTGGTTTCGTTTGTTTTATAGCATATCAACACCTCAATGGGTTATTTAATGCAGACAAGATTTTTATTGCTGGTAATATTTTTTTTCAAATGTATTGTTGGTAATTTTTTTTTTTTTTTCTTCAAAAATCTATTTCTGGTAATATTTTTTCTTCAAAAATGTATCGCTAGTAATTTTTTTTTTTTTTTTTTTTTTCAAAAAGTATAGCTGGTAATATCTTTTTTCGAAAATGTATTGCTGGTAATAGTTTTTTTTTTTTTTTTTTTTTTCTTCAAAAATTTATTGCTGGTAATAACTTTTTTTTTTTTTTACAAAGTATTTTTGGTATTAAAACCTATTTTTACACTTTCATAATATTTTGACGCCAGTTTGGGGGTTAACTATTTGCCCATAGCTGGGACCCTGACAGGTGCTACCACCCCACGTCAGGGTGAACCTGGAAACACCAGCAATTAAGAGGTGGTTCCACGCTCCTTAAGGCCTCCTGCTCAGAGCCATTGCTGTTGGACATAATTTATCATCTTATCCAGGACAGATTTCTATTGATTAGGCATCTTCAAAACTAGATTGTAAATCTAAAAAAAAAAAAAAAAAAAAAAAATGGAAATGGATTTTTCAGGAAATTATGTACATTTTCTTATTTTATATCTCACTGAGATATAAAATAAGAAAATGTACATAATTTCCTGAAAAATCATGTTTATTTAAATTCTCTTGCTCTATACTTCGTAGATATCTATTTATAAAAATGGTAAAGAATAAATATCACATTATACTTGGCTCACATATCTTCATAACATTGCTGGGGGAGTCATTATAGTATACAATAATAGCAGAGTCAACAGACAAAAAATGCCCCTTTGAAACACCACTATTTTTTGTGGGTATGAAAGTTAAATTTTGCACCCTGTATTTCCTCTACCAGGGTAGATTATTTTCATTCCATTGTCCAGGGATATCTTGCCTTGTCCATATTGCTCACTCACTCTCCAATTTATGAACCAGCACTTTAATCCACTAAGCTGTTGTCCTGTGGAACGCTTCTGAGTAAAGAGCTTGGAGCCTTAAACCTAACCTGCCTGCTGATGAGTGCTGCTGTACATGTCACACTTGACTTCACTCTTAACTTTTTACTGCAAATGTTTCTGAAGCTTTACTGCCACTTCTCTCTATCACCTAATGAAGGCTAGAAGACACAACATCCAAAACATTGTTGATAACAACAGCAAAAGCTCTGGACAATAGTCCATGTCTAAATAACATGTCAACTTTTCACATTATTACAAACAAAAGATTGCTGGATTCCCTCAATAGCGAAAAGACCGATAACAGTGGACTTGAGGAAGCTATTTCCTTGAAAAATTGTTTTAATAGGAAAATTCAATTTTTCAAATTCAATTTTAACAAAAAGTAGCATTAGCTTCTTCGTAAATGAATGTTGAATCTTTTCTTATTGGGCAAACCGCTAATATTACCATCAGAGATGAGGAGAACAGATATTACACTTTGATCACGGCCTGATGATGGTCAGAGAGTAAAGAAAAGCACAACTTGAGAAGTACTTACTGTTCGGTCAATGAATGCCAAATGTTTCCTTATAAGGAAACTGCTAATATTACCATTATGATCTGTACATGAAATAAATGCTGTATTTTGTTTTCATTCTAGTCCAAGTGTACAATCAGGAAACAGCCATTATCATGATCCGAGCCCGTTTTGGTCAGCACCATCTTGTACAAAGTGCCGTGTGTTTCATCAAACAAATTGCTTCAAAAAATGTTTGCTTCAGAGCTTTACACATTGGAGGTGAGTTGATTTTTTATTTTTTCTTCCATAATTAATTTTTTATCTTGCATTCTAAGTGCTTTGGAATTGTGAAAATTGCCTTCCAAAAGTTTAGCAAATTATTAATAAACGGAAATTTTCAGTATTTACATTATGCGGACCATTGTCCTCATCTTCGTCGCCATATTTGTCACAACGTTTCGGCTGTTGTACGCTCCGGCCTTCTTCAAGGCGTTGGTTAGATCCAGTGACAAACCCAAAGAGTGTGAGTTCAATACCCGGTTAAGGCAGTGGAGAACTTTCAGAGGGAAAATTAGCAGGAGATAACTGATAACTGACATCCATCAAACATGGCACGTGGAACTAGAACAGTCTAACCCCAGGGATCGAAATAAAGGGTTCAGTTCGAAATTCCAACCACCTGAAGAAGGCCGTAGCGTACAACGGCCGAAACGTTGTGACAAATATGGCGACGAAGATGAGGACAATGGTCCGCATAATGTAAATACTGTACATAACACCTCATCTCAGAAATATAGACAGACTCTGAGGGAAATTTTGTTAAAAAGAAAAGAGTACTAAACTGCTGTATAATATCAATCCTGCTATATGGCTGTGAATGCTGGACAATCTCCTCACAAATGAAAAAGACACTTGAGATAACAGAAATATGGTTCTACAGAAGGATGCCAAGAATACAATGGACTGAACATGTGAGTAGCAAGGAAGTTTTAAGTCAAATGGAAACCAAAAGGATAGTTAGAATCAGAAAGAGACAATTGAAATTTTTAGGGTACACAATAAGGAGAGGAGGCTTGGAAAATTTGACACTCTCAGGACAGACTGAAGGCAAGAGAGATGGACATAAATAACCTACCTAATGAGCTTGTGTAAATGGCAGAACAGAGATTAGGAGAGATAGCAAAAGGACAAGACAAACCTTACTAACAGCTACAAAGGACAGGAAGTTGTGAAGAGCCATGATCACAAACCTCCTGAAGATGTAAGGCACATAGAATATTCTTATGACACAATGAAACTCAGCAAATTTCTTAGAATTTGGGCTGGCTTTAAATAACCTTCAAAAGGTTGATAAGCCATAAAAAAAAACCTCAATCAGTAAGATCTATTATTTGCTAGCTGCTACTTGCTATAGGTACATGCTCATAGGCTTTTCCTAGAACTGTAAACTACTTCAGTATATGTTCAAAATTGTTACATGAATTTGTTCTCATATTAGCGTCACCTTTAACATTTGTTTTTTCTTATTCCAGGAACCATAAAGTCTGCAGAGAGATTCCTTATAAAGCATCATAGACAATCATTAGCGCCATTATTGGCACATTGTAAAACAAAAGGTAACAGTTTTCATATTGACCAATTATAATACATTTGCCATGTTGAACCAAATAACGTCCAAGCTAGATATGACTAGGTGGACATTTAGTAGTAGATACCAGTGGCAAGAGGAAATGAGTCTGTTCTCAGAGCCCACAAGAAAAATGACTTTGTTTAATTTCTACTGATAAGTTTTAAATATTCTAAAATATTTCTTTGTGTCAACAAGCTTGATCATTTTCAAACTTCCCCAAATGGAATCTTCACCCCAAACAATCTACCAAACTGTTTGATACTGCTCTAATCCAGGGGTGTCCAAATTTTTTTTCCAAGATGGCCGGATTTGATGAGGTGAACCTGCATGTGGGCCAACCATTCTGCCTGGCATTCTTTGAACCATTAAAATTAAATGCAAATGGTATATTTTCATTTATTCACATGAATGACAAATAAATTTAAACACATCTTACCAAAAATCACTCAGCCTGTCATAACTGAAACCCATATAAGATGAAGTAAAATATGTCTGAGAAAAAAAAAAAAAACTTCTAGGAAGCTATAATATATATCAAGTTAATCTTAAACATTATATATTATTCATAATTAATGTTGTCTTGTCAACTTTAAAGTTAAAAATTATGTTATGAAGTTATGAATAGGAGTGTCACACCAACATTCATCTTATTAAGAAGTCGAAAACAAAGTGACACAAGTTCAAGTCACCAAATAGATTTATAACTGATTTTGACCAACACAAAACAAATTTAATTCACTAAGATTTTAGAATTTATTCATCTCAGATGACCAAAACAAATCACTTGCCTGTATTAATGTGAAGAGTTAGACTGAGATCTGAACTGCAGTATGTAGGCCAAGTCGGGTTCAAAGGCAAATGATTTTAGAAATTGGCTGGAAAAGGCCAACATCAAAGTCACACTGTCAGAGGGCTGCCACACAGTACTGCTGCCATCTTTTGGTAAAGCATAAAATTACTTTCTAAGATTTCTCTGATTGACGATACTTGGCAGGCTGTAAGTGATACATTCTATGACAGAGGATGGGGGGAGCTACATGAAATTTGACCACAGACCATAATTGGCCCCCAGACCAGAATTTGGACATGCCTGCTCTAATCCATTATAGCCACTTGCAACTTAGTGAGACCATCACGGCAGAGTCATATTGTTGGGATTTCAAACTGATGCCTTAAAAGTTAGTAAGATTTTGGCCTACAGTGGTGAGAAAAAAAACAAATCAATCTCCTCGTGCAAGATCTTGTCTTTCTCAAACTGCCTGGTGGGGGTGAACCCTTGTTATTTGTCAAATCTGATGATCCCAATTCGGATGGAATAATTGCACCATTGGCAGAGCATCATGTTGACTCAAATGGGATTCACTTTGAGTAATAAAGTCGTGTTGCAGCAAAGTTATGATGTTTCTGCTTCAAGATGGTCATTTGTTTGGTTCCAACCTTTGTGCACGTAAAATATATCGAGATTGCCCACACACACACACACACACGCACACAATGTTGAGCTGAAGAAAAGGGGCCATCTCATTAAAAAAAAAAAAAAAAATTATTTAATTTTTACTGAAAAGTTTTAAATATTTGCCAATAGACATTCAGGACTATTGCCTGTAGTCATTCTTTTTATTTTTTTCATTTTTTATTTTTTTTAATGCAGAAGAAAGACAAAAAATCCAAACTGCCATCCGAGAAAGCTGTTCACAGGAAAAGAAATACATCCCAAGCCAAAAACGAGGCTCATTCATTGCTGACGAAATTGATGAAGATGATAGTGATCTGTAAAAACTAACAATGTTCTTCTTTTGGTCTCTTTCCTGGCTGTGTGGCCTACAACCACAAATTACGAGTGGGGGGGGGGATCTAAATAAGGCACTGTAAAAGTTTGGGTTCAAAATTCTGTAATTTAATTGTAAATAAAGACTTCGTTTTTGCTCTTTTATTTTTTTTCCTTTACCCTACCCACTCCTTTCTGACAAAATTTGTCGTCTTGGACTGATTTTTTTTTTTTTTTTTTTTTTTTTTTTCTGGGTTTGTGTAAATTTGAATTAACCCTTTTAATTGCTTCTTTAATTCTACCCCTTGATTTGGCTGAAACAAACAGCCTTTATATTGAACAATAGTAATGCACTTGTTGAACCAGCTACAACTTAATTGACATCTGATATATATAGATATATATGTATATACGCTACAGTTCAAAAGTTTGAAGCCACCCCCAGAATTAGAATGGGGTTAACTTGACAGAAAATTTAAAAAAAATAATAAAAAAAAATAAAAAATATGTAAAAGTGTTCTTTGTTATTGAAAAAAGAATGGAATCAATTATACTTTGAGAAACTTTTGCAATGAATGCCAAAAATTTGTGCTGCAGTAATCAAGACTGATGGAGGATATTTTGACAAGAGCAAAATTTAATCATAAAATGCTATTTTTCTTACTGTCATAATAAAATATCTAATAAAAAAAAAATCATATCTCACTTTTTCTTTTGGGCCAATTTAAAAAATTACCAGCAGGTGACCTCAAACTTTTGAACTGTTGTGTGTGTGTGTGTATAATATAATATATATATATATATATATATATATATAATATTATAAATTAATAGACTTGAAATATGGTTTTTCGCTACACAGTTCCAACCATGTTTCAAAAATAGAAGCTAAAAGCCCCGAATTTAATTACAAAATTAAATTCGGGGCTTTTAGCTTCCATTTTTGAAACCTGGTTGGAACTGTGTAGCGAAAAACCATATTTTAAGTCTATTAATTTATAATATTAATGCTCTGTAAATTTACATTGAGCACTATTTTGTAAAAATAAGAATATCTATAAGAACACCGGATTATATATCTTTCTGTTCTTTCTTTTTATTAATATACATATATATATATATATATATATATATATATAAATAGTGTGTGTATACATCAAGGAAAAGCTTAACGCATGTCAAGAACACTTATAAATCCTCATTTATTTTAACAAGTCTCATCAGACTGAAAATATAAATGCTTTAAGTTTATCAAGACTATTAAAAATAAAAAAAATAGTAATAACAGGAAGTCAAGGCGTTTGGCCTCTTCAGCATATTGGAAGCCGTCAACTGATGCTTATGTATAGTGGAGGGAGAATACTAGAAGATCTAGAGAAATATATTAACATAAAGACACACACACACACATACATACATATATATAATGTGTGTGTGTATATATATATATATATATACATACACACATACATATATGTACACATACATATATCTCTATCTATGAAAGGCAGGATGTGTGTGTGTGTAACAAATGCATGGCCGCAATTTTCAACAGATTTGCACCAAAATTTATATGCACATGCTCCAAGTTAGCGGGAAGGCCAAGACTGACTTTGCATTTCCCAACTCCCATCGATAGTGGAAATAATCAATTTTTTTCATGCTTCTACAGCAGTTTTCATGTAGTTTGCGGCCATTTTGGACTGGCCAGAGTGAGAGCCAATAGCTGGCTGCCATGAATAGGCAGGAAGATTATTGGCTAGCGTGAGAGCCAACAGCTGATTGACACAAATGTTAACTAGCATGCAAAAAAAATCGATAGCTGCATTCGTCACAAGTGGGGAAAAAATTAAATCTGCATGGCACTTTACTCCAATTGGCTCATTCGCTTGCTTAAACTCAACATTGATTCTGATTCCGCAGAACTGGGTTGGGTATGAAAAAGTATTTGTTGTTAGCATTCTTTTTTCATTCGGTTTTTCCAGTTACGAGTCCGTTTTTAAAGCTGATCATTTGGTGTTCATTTTATTTAGTTCTTTTTTCGTAACAGATTTAATATTTAGTATAGAGCACATGTGGACCATATCTTATTTTAATTTTTTATATATATATATCTCATCATCCACAGATAGATTTTCACTGTGTCACAGTTCATCAGTGTGGCTAGATATCCAATTGCCTCAATCTGGGATCGAAACCCAGCTGATTTGGCATCAGTCATAGATTTTACCCCTGAGCTATCACCACCCAGTAGAGATTTTTATGTACTTATTCTTCAAATAAACAAACCAATGACTGAGAGTATTTTGATGTTTATGAGTAGCAATCTAATGTTACTATGATCCTTAAGATGTTTATTCATATGTTGTCTGATGGCACTCTGATTCAGTAGGTGACAGGTGAGTCTACATGAGAGTGTGGTTGTAGCATATCCTATGTTTTATGTTTTTTATTTACAGAGAAATATTCTCTAAGTGGGCAAGTGTATTCATACACAACATTGGTCTTATAAAAGGGGGCTGGAAGTTTGAGGTTTATTATTTTTAATAACTCAATTCAGCAAATGTAACTTGAAATTTGAATTAAACTTGGTCTTCACATTATTAACTCTTCTCTCAATAATGTTGTTTTCATTCATGACAACCAATAATTCAACTTCTATCCAAATGACTTAATAATTATGTGACTATATAATTAATTATTAATTACGTCTATAATCACACAAGAAGTCTGAGTAGTAGTAGCAATATTATTAATAGTAGTAGTCGTAGTAATCACAGTAGATATAATTGTATTATTAGTAGTAGTATAAACACCACTATATTATTCAGAGATATACGTCAGCGTATTTTAAAACGATCATTTCTTTTTGCCTTTTCCTTTTAGTTTTGAATTTTTTGTAGTAAATAATAAATGATTTATTTATTTTTATCGACTGGTTTTATATATATATATATGTATGATGTTTTTAATTGTTTCATCTTTTTTGTAATCCTGATGCATTTGATTTAAATGTATGTTGTCTTGTACCTAAAAGTACCTAGATACACACACACACACTCGGTTATGCCCTCATGACCTTAAAATACCAGTTCCCATATGATCGCCAAAACTAAGCAACATCAAGCCTGGTTGGTACCTTGACAGGTGACTGCTTGTAAATACCAAGTGCTGTAAGCTTGGATTTGCAGGTGGTGTAATCAGAGAACCGAGTTCCAATTCCATTTGGGTTTATTATATTCACTTATGTGCAAATAGCCTTTGGAAAGGTATGAATCCACCTCTTCTCCCTCCAGTTATGGGTTAATTAAGTAAAACTTATATCACTAAATCATAATTATCTCCCCCCCATCTCGCAAAAAAATTAATTCTTACAATCTGATAAGATTTTCTGACTTTAAATAAACTTCAATGGGTTGATAAACCATAAAAAATCAAGCAACACACAAGTTAATAATAATAACTTCTTTGCTCACCTGTGGACCCTTTATCGTCTTCTTTCATCCGTGTCGCCTATGATCTTCAAAAATTTAAGTGCAACTTCAATCGCCATCTTGAATCCTGTTCTTTTTGTCCTTTCTCATTTTCTTTCACTCTCAATAACACCTTGCATCTTAGTGGCTTTATTGCCTTGCAGGAGGTGAAATGATAAATGAATAAGTTTTGTAATGAGAAATGGGTCCTGTGCTAGATTTATTTCTCATTTTGCAGATGAACTTTACTTTATGTTTTATATTGTGATTTTAATTTTTTTTCTTTGCCAATCAAAAAAAGGCATATTTTATTGTATCGTCAAAATTTGTCAAAGCAATCGCACCATGAATACTGTAGCAAGATTACTCCTCTCCAAGTAATGGTACAATTAGTTGTGACGATACAGGAAACATTCAGCATTCATTGACCAAATAGGAGTAAAGAGGTTTATCCCTGTGTCCTGTTTAGGATTGGATTTCCAATTCCTTCTAAAATCTACCTTAACTCTATACTTCTAACATCTCCACCTAAACTCTGAAATTTTATTTACATTGTTTTTTTCTTAAATAGATAGGTTTTGTCTATCATCTGGTTTGCATGACTCCTTGGTTTTTGAGCAGGCATATATGTTTAACTTTGTTTCCTGTTTAGCATTGGGCTTCTTCTAAAATCTTTTCATTCTCTTTCACTTCTGGTAACTCCTTGTGGCATTATTGCCTTGCTTGGAGTAAATTAAAAAAAAAACGTTGGGTGAGATTTATAAATTCTTTTTCTTAAAATAGAAATTATTCAAAAATTAAACTTCTCAAATCCAATAAATGTTATAGGTCTTTCTAATATTAATTCCTATAGTAAAATCATTTACAATTAATTCTCTTATGGAAACTGATGAAATTAGCTGTTTTCATACAGGAAACATTTGTTATCCATTGACTGAACATTTAGCCTTACAGGGTGCGATGGATAAATTGTCTGAATGACACAAAAATGAAAACGGCACTGATATCTCATTTTAACAGATATATTTACCAAAATTTTGCAAAAATATCTTGAAATACTAAAGAGCAAATTTATTTAATCTCATGGACGGGCTCCTTGTTTATGTTGGTGAATGCTGCCAGAATCCTTGCCTTTAGTTCATCTTTGGTGTTACAAGGAGTTTTGTTGATCTCTCGCTCAACTGAACCCCACACATAATATTCAAGGGGCTTGCAGTCTGGGGAGTTAGGTGGTCAGGTGTAAGGGATGATGTGGTTGCAGAAATTGTCTGACAGCCATGACTAAGTTCTCCTGCTTGTGTGGCATGGTGCAGAGTCCTGTTGCCAGGTATAGGATCTTCCAGCAGCCACCATTTTGACCCAGGCCAGCACTACCTCTTCAAGGTAATCAATGTAGGCCTCTGTGTTGAGTCTAAGGCTCCCACCAACAAATTTGGGAGTTCTTTTCTTATCAGAACAATCAGAGTGCGTTTTCCGAGCTATCGTACCATAATAATCATCCAACTTTCCAAATCTTCTGCACTGTCCTCAGATTGACAGCCAATCACTCTGAAATGTTCCTATTGGAGCTTCTGGTATGAATGCCAAGCAGTACAGCATGCCATTTTGAAATTTCTGGCTGAGTTAATTGCATCATAGTGCTCTTTTTTTTACAGCTGGTGCCCAACTGACCCTTTTATACTGTGCAGTTGACAAAATCATAAACAAGCAATGCACACAATTAAAAATATAAAATAGGTGATAATTTACCCATCGCACGCTGTATTAAGAAACTTTACTTCTCAAGTTCAATAAATGTTATTCGCTCTTTGTAATATTAATTCCTATAGTAAAATCATTTGCAATGCATTCTTATAGTAAAGTCATTTACAATGCATTCTTATAGGAAAATCATTTACAATGCATTCTTATAGGAAAATCATTTACAATGCATTCTTATAGGAAAATCATGTCATCACAAATGATAAACTACATCTGACAGCAAGGCCTCTGGTCAGGAGCTTTTGAGGGGCATGGAACCACCTCTTAATTGCTGGTGTTCCCATGTTTGCTCTGACCTGGGGTGGTAGCACCTGTTAGGGTCCTAGCTATGGACAAATAGTTTATAATGCATTCTTATAGTAAAATCATTTACAATGCATTCTTATAGTAAAGTTATTTGCAATGCATTAAAATTATTTACAATGCATTCTTATTGTAAAATCATTTACAAGTAAAGTCATTTACAATGCATTCTTATAGTAAAATCATTTGCAATGCATTCTTATAGTAAAATCATTTGCAATGCATTCTTATAGTAAAATCATTTGCAATGCATTCTTATAGTAAAGTCATTTACAATGCATTCTTATAGTAAAATTATTTGCAATACATTCTTCTTCTAAAATCATTTATAATGAATTCCTATGGTAATAGTAAAAATTATTGTTTCTACATAGAAAATATTCAATCTTCATTAATTGAACCATTAGTGTTATTGCTGATTGAATGTTTTAAAATTTTGTTACAAAATTAGATTTGTCATGTCTGTTAAATGTCATATCTCTTTCTAAAAATATTAATTCCTATCATAAAAATCATTTCTATTTAATCATTCTTATAGAAATCTCATTTATAAATCATTCCTTATTGTAATGATAAAAGGCAAGGAAATATTTAACATTCATTAACTGATCAATGTTTCTCTCAGTTGAAATTTATAAAGTCATTTTCTTAAAATAGTTTCTAAGGAAATTAAACCTCAACTTCTGTTATCACTCTTTCTAGCATAGACGGCAGTTTCCTTCCAAACCTTTTGTTTTTGGTATTATGGAGGACTAACAGCTTGATTATAAAATTAATTTCTCATCCAGTTACATGTGCTATCCATTCTTGTTATTACTGCTGTTGGAAGTGCCTTCAATATTATGAATTTGTGTCAGATGTATATCTGACATTTACTACAGAGTGATGGTTCACAAGCAAGTCTCGGTGAGTCCAATATTCAATGTATCAAAACTATTGTTTTATTTTTTTGTCAATAACAGCAGTCAGAATAAAAGGGAAATAACTCTTTTTAATTGTTTCGATTATTTCCCTTTATAAAAATCTTTTTATGCGCCGTTTCCCTTCGGAATGTAGGCGATTATAGCCCGCCACATCTTCCTGTCTCTTGTAGATCTTAATGTTATATCTTTCCGTCAATCTGTCCCAAGAGTATCAGATTTTCTAAGCCTTGTTCCTCATTAGGTGCCCCAAAAATTTAAACTGCCTCTTCCTGATGTTAAGAATAGGTTTCCTCTTTGTTTCCATATTCTCCAAAATCTGGTCGTTACTCCTATTTATGGTCCGTGTTATTCTCAGCATCCTTCTGTAGAACCACGTTTTTGTTGCTTCAAGTCTCTTCTTCATCTTTGACGGGAATATCCAGCATTCGCTGCCATACAGGAGGACAGATATCACGTAAGAGTTCAGTACTCTTTTCTTTGTTTCTAACGAAGTTTTCCTGTCTCTTAATACTCTGCTTAGCTTTTGGAAGGCATCTTTGGCCATATCCCAATACGTCTTCGGATCTCAGTGTCATTCTTTTAGAGCACTCCCCAGATATTTAAATTTTTAACTTTTCTTTCATTTTAGTATCCCTGATTTGTAATTTGCATTTTCGGTTTCCCCTTTTGCTAATAACCATGCATTCTATGTTCTAGTAGTTTATACTTAGTCCTTTCTTCTCGTTTTCCCTCGCTACCTTCTGGAGGAGCTTTTGTAGATTCCGTGTCTGCTGTACCAAATCTTAAAGGGTTTTTATTTTATTTTATCCTTTCACCGGAAGGAAGGCAATAATGCCACTAAGACACAAGGAATTACTGGAAGTGAAAGATATTAGAAGGAACCAGAAACCTAATCCTAAACAGGAAACAAGGCATAAACTGCTTCGGCTGGGTAGTTTCAAAATGATATTAAGCTCATTCCCTGGAAAGCTATCCCCCCAGGTATTACCTCACCATTGGGATGAGGCTGAAGCCATAACCTGGTGCCAAAAAGGGAAGCGCCGACGGGGTTTGAGCATTTTTTCCACGATATTGACGTTAAACCCACTTTAAACCATGACTCTGTGCCACATTCGGTAGCTACGCGGGCGCGCTGTAAAATCACCCTGTTCATTAAATGGAGAAGGAGTGTGAAACGGATTCTAAGGGTAATATTTTCCGTTTCTTTATAAAGAAAGTTTCGACATTCATTGACCGAGTAGCCTGTACCACTGTCGGTTGAAATTTATAAAATCTTTCTCTTCAATCTCTCAGAAGAATAGTTTTCTCAAGTCCAGTAGCTGTTATCGCTGTTTCCAGTATTGATGGGGGTTTCCTTCCTAACTTAAAAAAAAATCTTATACTGAGCGGAATAAATTATTTAAAATGGACATTTGAACACGATACGTTGAAATAAAAATGTGTTCTTTGAAAAACAGGGCATACAAGTCATTACAGATTTTTAAAAGATTATTTATAAATTAAAAAATTATAAAAATTAAAGCATGAAATACATTGCCTATTTACTATGTCTCTAGCTTGAAATGATTCAGATCTACGCAGCCAGTTAGCCACGTTAATTTTGTTTCATTCTTTTTTTTTTTTTTTTACTTATTTTTTTCTTTGTTTCTTTCTTCTTTATTATGAACAATATCAACAAAAAAACGGTCAATATTCTGAAGCACGGAGTTAAAACAATTCATTTTGGATACAGCCAAGAATGAAAACGGTGCACTACGAAAAATTTTTGTTGCTTTGAAATAGATCTACTTAAATGTTGACTCGCTCGGGCTGAGTCCGACAAGTCCGGCCCTCGGAGTCGCCACTTATATATATTACTTCGAATGTTATTTTTAGTCGATACCCGTAATTGGGTAGATGCTCCGTTTATTTTAAATACTGTTTATTTCATCAGTATTTATTTTCGTCTGAGTACGTTTTCTCGATATACAGGTCGGTAAACGAAATAAATATTGTTTAGAATAAACACTGAGGCGTCACCTGACTATTGTTACGTACCGTCTGGCTTGGCAAAAGGCTATGCTCAGTATGACTGTCACTTTCACCAGAATATGTATGTTGCGGTGACTGGGAGAAGTCCGTTTGGCATGCCTTCTACTGCACCATCGTACGTCCGTTGAGCAGGCTAGTTGAAGGCTACTTGGTCTGTGTGCCAGACGAAAAATTCCTTGTCTTTGAAGCCAGTTCCTTCTATAACAATATGGTATGTATGTATAGCTGGCCACTCATATTCAAGAATACCTGTCTACCGCGTTTGTGTTTATTCAACTCTCACAGAGCCAACTTGTGGTTTATACTGCAACTATGCTGAGCAGACCTTAGTTACAGTTTCTGAGAAAGAGCGTGTTATCTATCGTGATCAACAATTTGAACAAGGCCAGCACGCTCAAACCCTCGGCCACAATGACTAATGACTTTGTGCTAGCACAGCTATCGATGGCACCCAAGTATTCAATTTCATTCACAAGGCTTGGGTCAACCCGTGGTATGATTTTCAGGCACTTTCCAAAGGTGCCGCACGCTGGGATCGACCCCTCCAGTCCGATGACATCAGGAAGTCTCCTTCCTGACAAATCGACCCTGGTGAGAGTCGAACCCGGGTTTCATTGTCAGAACCACTCGGCCACATGCCCATAACAATGATACCGCCACTGAAAAAGTAGGAACATTATACTGATTTCCCAAGTAGAACTTAAATGTGGCACAGGGCCGAAAGTATAGGTTACCCAGCGAGGATCGAACTCACTATTCAGTCGTAATTGTTCTAGCGAGACAAACTTGCTAACCATTCGCCCCACGTCGCGGTACCCTAGTAGGAACACAATTCTTGTGCTCACTTGGTATTTTATGAGTCGAGTTATGGACGACGCGACAGAAAGAGTTTCATGAAAATGAGAAGTTCTCCTCTCCCTAACTGAATGGAAATGAAGCGACTTCTTTTGGCGAAAGGTAGGTAAAAGTTACGCGTTTGTGTCGAGTGTAAGGTGTAGTATCTGGATGTCAGATAAGATTTTGTGACTCAGAACTTTTCACGAATCACCCCAGTCCATGTTAGCGTGGATTAGGACTTCTTTAACTTCGTCTATTAAATTTTAACTTTGTTCGGGCAGTGATTTTTTTTTCTATTCATGACCAATCCCGTTTGATTGATTCATTTTTATGACCTCCTCCTCCTCGCCGTTTACTTCAACAAAGGATTATTTTACAATTCCTGGGACAAATAAACAGGGATACTTCTCCATATAAACTTCAAAACTGCATGTTTTAAAAACCCAACCAATTGAATGAAATACATTTTTATTTCGGAAAGAAAAAGCTCTGTACATAAAAGTACATATTTAAAAAGTTGTGGAAAATTAAAAAAAAAAGTTCTGCACATAAATTTTATATACAAGCACACAAGTAAAATAAAAGAAACTTGAAAATTATTTTATTGTATAATATCAGTTTACTAGAACTAAAATATAGAGTTAAATTAACTTTTCTTTACACTAATTAGATTGTTCGGACTGTTGTCCTCATCTTTATTGTCATATTCACGACGTTTCGGCCATTGTACGCTTCCGCCTTCTTCAGGTGATATATATTGGAATTTCGTACCGAACCCTGTTAAATGAAATAAATATTTATGTCGACAAAAAAAAATTTCTGCATATGAATGCACGCACAAGTTTCTGCAAAATAAAAATTATAATTAAAGTTATACAGAATGAAAAAGTTCTTCACATAAATTTTATATAAATGCATAAAAGACACTTAAAAATTATTTTATAACATAATTTAATTTTATTATAACTAGTAGGTGAATAGATTGTTTTTCTTATACTCGTCGGCGGTAACCAAAATGTTGTTCACTCACATCATAGCAAATATCATGTGATAAAAGGGAGGGTTTACACCGTAGTATTACAAACCATATCACAGAGAGAAGTCGGACACGTGTTGCCCGTATCAAGGTACGTGGTGAAGAGAGTTAATTTAACGTCTTTTGGCAGGATGTGCGTATTTCCGGCGGGAACAATTTTTGTTGCATGCTGGGAGTATTTTTATTATTCTTAATTTTTATTTAATTTATTTACTACAACGTTTTTATGCTATTGTTTTATTTTATTAATAATTTTCATTATTATTATTATTTTATATTTTATTTTTATTTATTTATTCTTATTATTAAAAATAATATTCCTACAAACTAAAATATAAATGAGAACAGAGTTGTAATACTGTGACCCCTTAGATTGAACTTGTGATCTCCACCCCCAATTCCCAAATCTTTCAGTGGTCCCCATAAAAATTACCACATACGGGGTTAAAGTATGTAAACCCTTTAATTTTATCCCCTATTTCTATAGTTTAATTTTCCAGTCCCTCCCTTATTAGGTGACAGGGATTTCAGTTCTTTGGTTGGTGCAGGTACCTTCTGTTTTTTGCCTTCGTAATTTTTTTTACTGATGTTCACCAAGTACAAAGCCCAAGAGCCACTCAAGGTAGAGGACTATAGAAGGAGGTTGTTGTATGAGCGGTAAAAGTAAGAAGTAATGTTTGATTTAAATTCAGTAAGAGGTAAGAACTGCTGTAGTATAGGTTGGAAAAATAACGGTTAAGAGGTTGAACTTGAAGTTGTTAACATTGTAGGGAACAGGAAAGCATCCTCTCGGGAGTCTGCTCCACAAAGTAGCAGTTCTTGTGAAGAAGCTGTCCGAGTAGAACTTCCTTCTTACCAATGGAATACAAAGAGAACGGACCGTTAGTTAAAGTGTACTTGTCACGGCGGGTCCTATCCCGGTCTTGTTTTAGATTAAGGGAGCCCCTAGGCTATTCCACTTGTGACGCCCTTCCAAATCCCCCATTCTCACGATTAGAAGAAAATGGAAGAGTGTTAAATTCATCAATTGGAGTAAATCCGGGAATCATGACTTTTCTTCTGATTGTACATACTTGTAGAGGAACGCACGTCGTTTTAATAAAAATAAAATCGACGTTTGCTTAAAGAAATCTGTCGTTTTTGCCTCCTCATTGTCTCGGCTATACACTTTACTTCGAACGCTCGAATTAGCTTGCAGGGTCGACGTCTTTATCGACCCCGGAACAGGTCAGTGATTGTGACTAGTTAAAGATAGGACAAGTGAAGGTGCGACTTTCTCGTCCCCATTTTGGCCTTGTGCCATATTATCTGTAAAACGATTTACTAAATAAAAATGTAATTTAGATGTGGTACAAGACTATGGGTTACCAGTTATAGTGAAGTGTATGAATGTTGAAACAGATTAGTTTGATTTGGCCTTGTTAGTTAGACAGCCCACTATAAGAGGGGTATAAAACAAGAAAATAAAATTGTAAAGTGAAACAACAAATTTATATTCATATAAATCAATTTAGGTCTTTACAAAGAAAATTAATGTATTTTGGTTGATACAAGGTCATCAAAATGTTCGTAGTAGTCCTTGCAAGAATGAATTTATGTGTACATAGGTAGGAACGTATGTGTGGATGTATGTATGTATGAGCGTTATCGTAGGATAGGAATGTCTTTGAAGTAATCGCTCAGTCTTAAAATGTTCCGTTCAACTATAAAAGAGGTGAGGGAGAAAGGTAGAGATAATAATAACGATCGTTTGACGTTCGTCAAGGGACGTGTTAATACATTCGTCTCCTTCTCTCTGGTGACAGGCAAACTTTCCCGTCTTTTATTTTGTTTGTGGGGCTTGAAAAGGTCATATAAGAATTCACCCCCGGATATGATTCGGGCCTTTTCATTGGACGACGAACAAACTTCGCGAGGTCCGTAAAAGAATTTGTTTCGGAGAATTGAAGATTATTTGAATTTTGTTTTTAAATGTTTCCTAGTTTTCTATTGGCCGAAAAACATTTCGCATCAAGGCGTGAAATTTCACGAGTTTTGTTTTGGATTCGCTTTTGCGTGTGTGTTAAGCAAAGTTTGTAAATTCGAGTCTTTTTAATTTCTAACAAAAAATCAATGCGTCTGTGCTTAGCATTTGAATTTTAAATCTAGATCTTGTTTTGTTCACTACAGAGTGAAAGTATGGAGCACCCAGTGAGGATTGAACCTACTACTGAGTCTAGTATTTACAGCAATTGTGGCACCAAGCCACAAGGGAGAAATGGGTTGAGGCTGGTCTACACACTTATCCTATTTACGGCCCATTATATTAATTCAATTCAAAACAATTTTTGTTCTTCTTCATTCACCACAAAAACTCATCCCTCGTCATTCAATCCTTTATATATCACAAATTCACAGGGAACCTACGATACACCCCATGACATAAAAAAATTCTTTGTGTATAAAATTATGCATAAAAAGTTATCGAGATTGAACTCAGCAATTGATCTGCAAGATTAACTCGCTAAACATTGACACCACGTCAATTACAGAAATAAATAGCTAGGTAATCGAGTTATCTCCCTTGTTTTAGTGAGCTTTTCAGTTGAGGAAAAACAAAATAAGACGATAGAGTCGGTAACAATGGCCAGCGGCGTGAAAAGGCAATCTGATCAAAAGTTAGAAAATGTTGAAGAAGTTCCCAAGGCGAAAACTTCGACCGGTGAAGTACAAGATGCCATTATTTCAGCTTTTGTCCAGTGGTGCAATGATCGTAACTTTCAAATCAGTCCTAAAGTACGTAAATATCTCTTTGAAAGAAAAAACTCATTCTGCTTTTCTTTTTAGTCTAAGTGAGTCACTTAGTGTTTGTTTATCTTTTAATTCGGTATAAATTTTCGATACCTAAAGGTTTAAAATGAATTTTTAGAAAATGAAAACGCATTCTTGAAGATTGAAGGATTAAATTGACTATTTCCAGTAACTAAAATATTCGGGTGTATTACAAAGAAATTATTTAGTTAGGCTAAATTAGTCGTAAGTCGTACTGATGACAAGAGGCGGGAATGTTTCTATATTTTGTTAACAAAAAAGAAAATGTGCTATTTTATTTGCACATTCTATTTTTATTTTACCTAACCTCATACTCTGGGGATAAATTAAAAAAATAAAATAAACGTTAATTTTTTAAATTTTGAATTTCTTTATTAATGTTTTTTGGGGTGTTTTTTTTTTTGTCCATTATTGTGAGTTTTAGGTTTACTTAACTATTTCTAAAAATAAAATAATTTCTCCAAGACATAAATTTGAGAATTGTAGAAAAAAATAAAATAGTAAGACAGATTTCATTTGAAAAAGACTTTCTTCTTTTTTTTTTTTAATTTCTGTTTTTTTTTTTGTGTTTAAATTTCTTTTCTTTATTAAAATTAAATTAATTGTAATGAGTGTTATTAACCGGGCATTGGAGGGGAAAAAAGGCGTTCAACAAATTGTATAAATTTAAACTTAAAACGTCGTTAATTTGAAATTTGAATTTTTTTTTTCTTTTTCTTTTAACAGCGTTTTTTTGTTTTGTTTTTTTTTCTTTTTTTGCCATGTTTTATATTTAAATTTGAAGAAGATAATGATTTCTCTAGATGTCAACTGTTAAAACTTGGAAAATGTAAAACTCCTCCAATTGCATGTAAAAAAAAAAAAAAAATTAGCATCTGGGCATTAAATGTATTTAGAGAACTTGTGAAGAAAAGAAAAACAGTAATTATTTTTGCTCGGGTCCATTGATGATTATGTTCAATAATTCGCCGAAAAAACGGTATAGCATGGTGAAAAAAGGCCCCCAAACTTAAAAACCAAGTTTTATCTTGAAAAAGTTTATTAGGAAAGACCAAAGTATTTTTTTAATTATTTTTTTCAAATTTTTTAATTCTTTTTAGCACGTTTGAAATTTTGGTTGAAAATCTTTTTAGGTCAAAAAAATGTCGCGTAGTTTGTTTTTTAGCGCTATTTTTCAGTTGAAAAACACATTAATTTGGAAATTCTTGCAAAAATCAAATTATTGTCGGATTTTAATGAAACTTTCAGAACTTATTCAGAAATGAATGAAATTATTTTAGAGATATTTGTTCTTTAGAAAGTCATGGTAAAAATATTTTTTTACATGTTACGAACTGAGGTTATGACATCCATGTGTAGTGGAGCTAAAAAGGATGCGTGAATATTGAAGATTGGGCTACAAATAAAATATGCAATATCCACAAACATAAATTATAAGAAATGGCCAAATGGTAACGATATTCGATTACGACAAAAAATATATGTTTGAAACAAAAGATTAAATTTTATATACACAATTTACAATTTCTTTGTATGTGTTCAACAAAGGTACAGAGGAAATGTTCAATGGCTAAAAAGTTGTCTGCCTTTGATTGAAAGGTTGAATTTAACTTAGACAAAAAATTTTTCTATGAAAGATATTAAGTGAAAAAGTTTGTTGTATGAATTTTTCCAATCTCTCATAAAGAAAGTTTGTTTCTTTGGTGGCAATTTTGACAGATAATTTCTGTGTGTATCTTTGTGTGTGTGAGTACCAAAATGCGACGAAAATTTGTTTGCTGTTTCTATTTATAGTTTTTTTAACAAACAAAATCGTCTCCAGCGGCTTGGTAGCTTGTTGCAAATTTTTCTGAGAAGTGCGTGGGTGAATGTTGTATTTTTAAGATTTTTTTTTTTATGTCAGTTGAGCCTATTTTGGCACAAATTTTGACTATTTTGTTATGGAAATTTCTCGAAGCTTATTTTTATTTAAAATCCAATGAAATTCAAGAAAATGTTTGAAAATTGAAATGAGGGTTACTAAAACGTGTATATCGGAATTAGACAGCACAAGTTAATAATTTTCGGAACAGACAGTAATGAAGTAAATGAATTTGTCATCAACACCAAATGGAAGCATAACGATATAACATTCATAGACATTTAAACAAACAGGACTGATGAACTTATTCATAAAATTACTGAAGATATGAAACTAACCAATGTGGTCCGAAAGTCTTGTCACCCCCTACAGTTTGGAAGAGGTAGCAGGTGGGTGACACTATTTTCGGACTGCCCTGTACACTGATTTGCAGTGTGCCTTCAAGATGATGATGATTTATATTGTTAAAATTGTTTCACGTGTTTTTACTTTTCTCTTTTTATTTTGACAGCATTTTATTTACAAAGTTGTATAAAATTTACAAAAAAAAAAAGACAAAACTAAAATATATAAAAGTTAACGACACGCTTGTTAACGACCAAATTAAATTGAAATACGAATCTAACTCCATTTACGAAAATGAGCTGTAAAATTTCAATTATGTTTAAAACAAAAAGAAAAATATTTCTTCCTGATTTTTCTTTTTATTCAATGTCAGGGGAAATAACTCTGTTTAAACCTCAATCCCTTGCAGATTGCTTTGTCTTTTTGTCTTCAAGTACAGATATATTTTTTTCCTAGCATTTATAAATAAACTAGCTTAAAAGCCACCCTATCGGGTGGCATTTAAGCTAGCTCCTGCGGAGGGCTCTTTATTGGGCCTTCATCACAAAAGGTAGTGAGGAGTAGATGCGATAGGCAACAATAAACTACAGAAGAACTCAAAATTGATCGCTGCATTCAAGTGTTGCATTAATATTTAAGCTTACCTTTAAAAAGTTCAGCAATAATTCTCCTGCTGCCACGTAATTTAAAGATGGACAACTATTTTTATTTCATGATTGACTTTTGCTGGATTTCACAATTAATTTTGATTATTCCCAAATTTATTTCCAAGTTATTGTTACCATACAAAAAAATTATTCGCAAAAAATCATGTAAAATAAAAAAAACACAATCAATCACAGTAATGAAAACTTATGAATCCGAAATTTCAGGATTGTGGCTATAGATCTGGGCTGGAATGTTTTTAATTTGTTCACGGAGTTGCCCTCATTCCAAAATAGTATCATATGTTGGGCTACAGCCTCTAGAAGTAAAGTTGAAAAAGTGTGACACAATGACATTTGCATTTATTAAATATAGATGTTTGCCAAATTATGTAAAACTTTTTTCTTAAAACTAAGTACCTTCAAACATTCACAAAAAAAGAGACGATACACAACGGAGAAAAAACACAAATAACAAAAATAAAATTTTATCATCAAAATCTGTTATTATTTTTATGAGGAAAGACTAAATATATAAAAATCATTTTAATACTTTTTAGAAGCTTCAAAATTTGGGTTAAAAATTGTTTATCTGCATATTTTTTCAAGAATTTTTAAAAAAAATTTATAAATAACTTACAAACTTTCATATCTCTTAGAATTCTGTGTCAATTTAGTCCTCCAGTGATATTGTTATTGAAACTATTAACTAATGATAAATGAAAATGCTCACTACAATTAAATAATCATCATTTTAAAATGAATTTTGAATTTTTTTATGTTTATTTTTTATTTTGTGTATATAAACATGTTGATTTTTGTAGATGCAGACATCCATACATGACAAACATTATAAGAAAATAAGATACTTATTTAACATTCATTGGTAATTTTCTAACATTTTCTCAACAAGTATCTTCATAAGTAAGTCTATAAAGCTAAAGTGCCTAAAATTCAATAAAATATTACATTTACTTAAATTTTTAAGATTACTGGTTAGTATGTGAACACCATTTGTTTTTATATGTAATTTTTTAAATTATCTATTTAAAAAAAACGCTGTTCATGTATTTTCAAGTAATTTGAGTTTTTACTTTTGCCAATAAATCACTCAACACATCAGAAAAAAACCCTCTTCGTATTAGAAAGAAAAATGCTTTTCTGCAATATTTTAGACTAAAAGTAATATTTGTTTCAAATTAAACTTTAAATCTAATCTAATTCTCCTAAAAGAATGTTTCAGAAAAGTATATTTACTTTTTGAAAGATTTATTTTTTTTTATATAGGGATTTTGTTGTGTTGGCAGATCTGTCAATATGGATGAATTTATAGATTTTACAAAAAACAAGATTCCAATCAATTTAAATTTGCTTTGAAATACAGCAAAGCATTTTGCTTATTAGAAATATAAAGTTTAATCTATTAGCTTAGAATTAAAATAAAAGCTTCAACAAAGATTTTTCATTTTTTTTAAAATGTATTTTAAACTTGTGTATTTTTTTTTTTTTTTTTTTTTTTTTTTTTTACGTACTTACTTAAAAGTGTACTTTACTGAAGCAGCAAATAAAAGTAGCTTTAGATAAAAATGATTATAGGCTTCTGCTTGCCTTACACTGCTTGCTTTTCAGCAATTTACACAAGGCATTAATTTTCTTGCAAGTTACATTTTAATGTTTGTAAAGTAACAGAATAAATTATTTGCCTCATATTTTAATATTTTGAAAATATACAATAAATTGCCATCATTTCTGAGTTGGTTACTTTCTTAGTTTATTTTTTAAATAAGAATTTAAAAAATTTTTCCATCAAATCCAAGTACATACTCCCTCAGCCCAAGGATTGAATTCATAATTACTCTTTCAGCAACTTCACTCGCCATGCTACTAGGCTAGAGGACACAATGGCTGAAATGTTGTGATAACAACAAAAAAGATGACAACAATGTTGTCAAAAGAAAAAGCAAAATCCCATTACGTCTGTCCAATGACACATAAAATTTTTATCAAATTTATTTCTCCACAATATTTCATTTTGGAGCCTGTTTTTCTTTGTCTATTTTTCTTTTAATTTTCCCCTCAATTTTATGGTTAAAAAACAAATGTGGTAAAACTTGCATGAAGATTAATATACAAAACATATTAAAAAAAAAATTTTACTCTCTCTAAATACACAAGGTAAGTACTCATAATTTGTATAAAACATATTTAGGTAAAAATTTTCACCAGATTTATAACAAACTATAAAAGTAACTAATAGTTAAAATTTTAACCTTAGTTGTTGGTATTGATATCACAAAATTGACATGTCTGAGTGTAAGATGGGACTCTTGGCTAACTTTTTACAAATGTCCTGAAATTTTTTTTTTTTTTTTTTTTTTTAACTTTATAATTAATAGGTGTTGTTAGCATAAAAACACCATTAAAATGTTTAAGGAATAAATATATATTTTTTGATTCCTTCGATGTTTAAACTGTAGTCTCCATGTTCTGCAGCCATTATTACAAAATTTAGATTTCCAAAGGCACATCTCCATTAATACCAAGAAGTCTAAATTTGGTATCATTTGAAAGGAAATCAATTTACTCTGATATCATAAAATGAGTTTGTAACACTTGAATTTCAAGAGCAAATTAATTTCACTAGCATTACATATTCAGATTTTTCATCAATTTGGTCAGGATTCCAGGGATCAGTGGTGGAACATAGCGGGAAGGGCAGCTGCTCCAGGACACACCATCATGGGGTGCAAAATTGCTTACTCATTGGCAAGTTTGTTGATGGGACTGGGAGTGAATTGCAAGCGAAATGTTCCACTTCCAATATTTTCACCAAAAAAAAACGTGTAAAACTCTCACCAAATTACCTAGACCCAATTTAACGAAACTTATTTAGATGTGAAAAATTGGTTAGGGTAGGTTATAACACATTTATTGGTGAAAATGTCTGGAAATTAATTAAAAAAAAAAAATTGGTGAAAGAGGACCTAAAATCCTTTTATTTACTGTCCACAGATATTTATTTCATTAACAGCGTATCATGAATTATTTTGGCAATGGTGCTCAGTTGTTCTTCAAATATGCACAGTGCGAACAGAAGTGCATGTCGGCCAAAATGTGAAATGTGTAGAAGGAACAAAAAAGTGTTGTTTAATTCTGTTTTCCCTCGGTTGAGGCCAGATTGAAAATTAATCCATATTGATGTTTTAAGATGTATTCCTGGCACAGTAAACCCAGCATTTCTTTGTAAAGTGATAATAATGGTAATTTTTCTCCTCACCTCAATTGGTGGATCATAGCATTTCAATGAATATATAAAAGATTTAGACATAATGATCTTATTGTAACTTGGTGCCGTGTATTTCCATATACAGGGTTTTGATGTGAAAAGATTCACAAGTTTTATGGCACAATTTTGGTTGTCAGTATTGATGATAAAAACTTTGCAAGGTGTAGTCTTCGCTGCAATATTATTCTTTATATGATTCTACTATACGGAGAAATTCAATGAAGGTCTATGAAGGAAAAACTATACTCCTGCTGAGAATCTAGGGAAAAATGCTTTATTGCAACATATATGTATTCGGCTGTTAAGTTTGGATAGAGTCTAATATAGACCCCTTTTTGCTTATTTCAGTCTTCACAGTGGAACCGTGTCACTGTGCTATGGCATTATCATGCTAAGGCTCCATGGTGCTGTCATTCAGTCAACAATAAACACCCGTATGAGACAAACTAACCTCACAATCTTTATATAACTGAGGGAGCAGTTATACTCTTATTTCAGGCAGAAATTTTAAGAATGGCGTGACATGGGCAACAAAAGAAGAAAGAATCTGGTGCTGAAGGAAGAAGTAGGAAAAGAGAACACAAAGATCTACAGAAATCCAGTCATAAAGCTTTTAAAAATGCCATATCCAGATGGGGATGGCGACAGCTCTGACAGCACCAGGATCAGTGGATTGTTGCCAATCTGATGAACATGCACAATATGATGAAACTAAATATGTCGTATTAACCAAGAAATATGTAGGTTGGTTTAATTTTGATGTAAATTGTGATAAACCACAATTTTCTGCTGATTTACTCATACAAATGGTGAAGATTGGTGCTAAGGCTTTTCAGAACAAAGTTACAAAAGACCAGGAAGTTATTCCAAGTGAATGTGTCAAAGAAACGATGAGAATTGAAACTAAGCACAAAACGTGGGTGTCAACTACAGTTTCATGAATTACTATTAGGTTAGTGCAAAAATAATGACGTAATAATGTCGTTTTTTGACGTTAAAAATACGTCAAAAAAACGACATTATTACGTCATTATTTTTGCACCAACCTAATGGTTTCAAAGAAAACTACAGGGATGGGGGTCTACGGTACTGAAAAAAAAATGATGCAGTCTATTATTTTTACTGTTTATTGTTTACAGCAGCCCCAGTCAATCAAAGCACAATATTCAAAAAATCTTGTGGATTTCAAAAATGGAAAAAATGCACCAAAATACCAAAGCATGAACAGGGCACACATCACCATGCGTCATTTCTTGCATGGAAAGACTTTGAGAGACGCATATCAGAATGTTCTATGATTGACAGAGTAAATATTGAAGGCATATGAAGGAAAAGGAGCAATTGTAGAAGGATCTGCTCATGTATTTTGTGGATTGTATCAAGTTTTTGGTGATTTGACATTTCGTGGCATCACTTGGATTATGTCAAGTCGCATCCACGTTCTCCGACATTTTTGTGAAGCAAGATACAGAATGAGTTCATTGACCTACTGGGCAACAAAGTACATCAATCTATCCTACAGAGAATCAAAAGAAGCAGATACTACGGGATTATGTTTGACACAACTTTCGACGTTTCTCACAACAAACAAATGTCTGAGATTCTCGGGTTTGTCGACATTGACAACGAATCTAAAACTACTGTAGTTAAGGAAGTTTTCATTGATTTTTATTAAAATTCGTAAAAAAAAAACACCAAGAGTGTTACAGAAGAAATTACCTCAAAATTGAAACAAGATGGTCTTGTTTTGAACGACTGTTGTGGACAGACATATGACAATGCTGCGGCAATTGCTGGGAAGGTGTCCAGAAATGCATGTCATAAAGAAAACCCAAAGGCAATCCTTGTGAATTGTGACAACCATTCTTTGAACCTCGTAGCAGAGCACACAGCATCAAAACAAGTGTTTGCTATATCATTTGTTTTTGAGTTCTTGATTCATTGTTCAATTTATTCCCCAGCTCAACAATGTGGTGGGGAAATATTGGAGGAGACAGTAGGGACAGCTGTAAAGTGGTTCCCTGATACAAGATGGAGTGCTAGGTGCAATGCTATTGACATTGTAAAAACAAAGTTGGATTACAGGTAAATTATTGGAGGATATGGCAAGTGACACTTCGGTATCAATTGACACAAGAAGCGACACCTGCAAACTTTCAGCTTTCTAATAATGCAGTCATTCTGGGACAATGTCCTAACTTTCATTGACCGAGTACAGAAGAAACTTCAGTGCCCCAGAATGAACTTGAATGTAGTTCAAGGTGACGTTCAAAGTCTGCAACAATCTGTTATGAGTGAACTGGATTCTCTCTGTAAAAAAAATTCAATTGCAAAAGGCCAGGAAAAATCCTTAGAATCGGATATTGATGTTGGGTAACAGAAGAGTGCATCATTTTTTTTTAAAAAAAAAAAAAAAAAAAAAAAAGAATGTCTGGAGAGGAGATGAAAGATGGGCTTCTAAATGTGAGAGAAGAAATGGATGTAACCTTGAAGGCGGTACTGGAAAAGGTTGAATACAGAACTGAAAGATTGATTTACAAGGTTGAGTCTGTTACATGAGCAATTTGATTTCCTCTTGGATACTGAAAGCCTCATTGACTCGAATAAAGACACGGTAGAAAAATGCAGAGTAGCTGTTGTAGCATACAAGGGTTATTTTGGTGACTTGGTCAGAAATTAAAGACTGCCAAGTGTTAATACTAAAAAGAAAAAGACATTTTGCCTGTTAAACCAAAAACCCCAGTCAATCTATTCACCTTCACAATATCTTAACAGCGATGTGTTCACTAATTTACAAATAGCATTGCACATACTGTTGGCTGTTACTGCCTCTCTGGTCTCCCGTGAGCACCTTTTCAGCAAACTAAAATTAATAAAAACCTATCTCTGAAGCACAATGGGTCAGGAATACCTAAGCAATTTGGCTTGATTAAGAATCAAAAAGGAAGAATTTGGACACATGTGACTGGTGTTATTGGTAAATTTTTGACCACCAAACCTGCTCATATGTCACGGCTTTGTGAATTCACATAGATGAAAAGAATTGCTCTTGTCTTGACATTTTTTAATTCAGGTTTTGTCAATACTTGGTACTTGTTGGTAGTGGCGGATCAAATAAAAATGTATTTGAATTGTATTTAAATACTTTTTCAGTATTTGTGGGGGAAAGCATTTATATTTAGATTAGTTTAAGAATTATTTGCATTGGTTTTTGCATTTTTGGAATCTGGAAGACAATTACTAGTATTTATATTTGTATTTCCAATTATATTGCATCAATAATCGCAAGAAGTATTTGTATTTCAAAAAAATTAGTATTTGATCCATCCCGTTTGTTGGCCACTGGTTGTGTTAGAGCTCTTGCACCCACCTGGACCAAGACCTCGGCACAACATTTTGCCAGGGATGTAAAGATTTAAATTTCTTAAGGACTGATAAGGTTAAAAAAATTTGCCTTTTTTACTTCTCAAAGGTGCTCATCTCTTGTACTCATCCATTCTTAAAGAATGGATGAGTACTAATTGCCACAGTTTTGCGAATTTTCTTTTCTTTGCTGATAATCATTATACTGCTTCTTGCCTTCCACACAAAAGACAGCTTGACAAGTGTGCTTAAAAAAACAAAAAAAAATTCTCTTTCTTTCTTTCAGGTGACTGTGACAAGACATGGAACTGTGTCCAAATTTGGTATGGTGGCCATTTCAGATATCAAGTGTGGAGATTGCCTTTTTCAAGTCCCTCGGGAAAACATCCTGATGCCAGAAACCTGCACTATTGCCAGTTTACTCTCTCGAAGTATGCTATACGTTTTGGTGCCATGACAACCATATGTGCATTTTAGATTAAATGCTTATGGTAATGGTAAAATTAACCATTTCCACACAAGGAATTATTCAGCATTCATTTTACCAAAAAAATTCTGTTGCTGTTGGTTGAAATTTATGATTTTTTTGATTTTTTTTTTTTTTTTTTTTTTTTTTTTTTTTTTTTTATTGAAATATTTTTTTCAGAAAAATAGTTCACAAGTCCACTAAATGTTATAGGTCTTTCTAAACTTAATTCCTTGAATTAAAATCATTTACAATGCATTCTTCTATTAATTACAAAACATATCTGTTTCCATACAGGAAACATTTGGCAATTAGTGATAGAGTAGTTACTGTTGGTTGAAAATTATAAAAATTGTTTCTTAAAATAGTTTTTTTTTTTTTTTTGTTTGGTGGGTTAAGGAATTCTAAAGTTCACTAAATGTCATGGCTCTTTCTATTATTAATGAGTTCCCTTCCAATTTTTTTTTTTTTTTTTTTTTTTTTTTTGGTAGTGTGGAAAGTTAGCATCTTGATTATATCATTATTTTCCCTTCTAGTTACATTTGCCGCCCTTTTTTTTTCTTTTGTTGTTGAAAGTGAGATGTGGTTTTTGTTATTTGCTAAAGCTCATTGTGATTTTGTAATGCCAATCTGTAGGACCTGATAAAGGATCGTCTTAAGTTTTATATGATTTATACGTTTAAACCAATTTTAACCATTGATCTGAAAAAACAGTTGTATGGAAATGATAGTTGAGACATTTCTAAACGATTTGGATGCCATACATGACATCCAAGATCTAACGAAGCTGTTTAAGAACATGACGTGAAACCGTTATTTGGATTAGCTTTCTGGTTTATTCTAGAAACTTTTTTTCTAAATTACTACTTTTTTTTTTTTTTTAATTTAATTACAAGGAAACAAAATTGAATCACCTTAGCCTCTTTATTATTATTTATTAATTTACCCATACAGTTAAAATAATAATTTACTATTATTATTATTAGGTTTTCACGTGTTAATCTTAAGTATAGTTTTCTGTTTGTTATATCAGTATATAATTCTAGTGGGGGTTCATTTTAATACTTAACAATAAGAAGAAAAAAAATTTGATCCTCCCATATATATATATATATATATATATATATATTCAGCAGAATTTTACATTGGTACTAGTTTAACCATGTTGCCAAAAATTGAGATTTTTGTTAATTCCTTACTACAAAATCATTGCTCTGAATGTAATGCCTACTATTTTATGCTACAATGCTAAAAGTAGTTGTTGATAAGATGACAGGGGTTGAATCTTCTCAATAACGTAAATGGGATCTGACATGAAAGGGTACATGAAACTGTCGCTTCATTGAATTCTTCATGGTAAGTAATATCGAACCCTTTGGTATTCATCAAAACTTGCTGCATATTTGTGGTGACCAAACAGTGGATATGAGCAAAATCCGGTAGTGGGTAATGTAGTGACAACTATGTTATGAATGACAGGCCACATTCCAGGTGTGACCCCCGGTGCACATCAATTCACCCATGAAATGGAAAAGATAAAAAAAAAAATCTTTAACCTGTGACATGAAAATATGGCATAACCTGTTTTTTTACATTTGAGTTTTGGATATCTAAATTTCTTCCCCACTCTCATCCAATTATTATTATTATTAGTATTATTATTGCTGTTCATAGTCCATAATGTTCATTGTTATCATACAGTCACTTCTCTGTTTCTTAAATATTTTAGATTAATTCTTGTTACAACAAAAACACCGGCATTTTGTATTCTCAGTTCAAGGGAGATAACTCTAACACAGATGAAAACTCACGAAATATATGAGTGCGTGTTGCATATTGCCCGGATAAACTCTGTGTGTGTGTATGGGTGTGTGTTCTATTTATACATTTATTTATTAATACACTTATTTGAGTAAATGCTTCTTTTTGTAATAAAACAGTATTAATTACATTTAGCAATCTGAATGTTTGAGAAATTTTGTAGAAAATGTGCTTCTTCCAACAGTAATTAGGGTTAGGGTCAGGTTAGATTCCTGTTGCAGGACACATATTTTCTATGAAATTTCTCGAACATTCAGACCACCAAATGTAATTAATACTGTTTATATATATATATATATATATATATATATATATATATATATATATATATATGGTCAAGTGGTTAAAATGTTCACTTTCTTGATATTCCCTAGCATGCAGCACCTTTTGGAAAATGTCTGAAGGTTGTGCCACAGCTTGACCCTATCCGTGTGAGTGAAATTGGGTAGATAGAGCTATTTGGGAGCTGTCAGTGGTTGTGCTAGCACAAAGTAACAAGTCATCGTAACCGAGGGTTTGAACGTAGTGAACTTGTTTAAACTATTTATCATGCTTCTCTCCCAGAAACTGTAAGTAAGGTCCACTCAGCATAGTTGCAGTATAAACCATAGAATGGCTCTGTAGATGCTGAACAAATGTGCCTGAGCAAGTGTCTACAACAGGGATCAGCTAGCCACCCTAGTAGACAGGCATTCTCGAATATGAGCAGCCAGCCATTTTACATATATAGGCAGCAATTGTTCTTTTTAAATATTTATTGTTAAAAACAATGAACACTTTGTCTATTTAATTTTTTTTTTTTTTTTTTTTATTGTTTTTGGGGTTTTTTTTAATAGATATTAAATTAAAATATTGCATTCAATTTAGTTTTCAAAAATAATGATATTTTCAAAAGGTAACTAATGCTACAAACTACTACTTAAATTTTTTTCTCTTTCACCTCTACCACTGTCACCTGGATGACAACTCATATGAGTCATGAGCTCAAGACGTCACATTTAACCAGTTCATCTATGCACAAAAAAAAAAACATGTTTACAAAAGAATATTTGGATTTAAAAAAAAAAAAAAAAATCATTTAATAAGTGCAAAATGTTTATTGCTTTTAAAAATATATCGACAATTGATGAGAAAATTAAAAAAAAAACACGTATTATTTGACCAAGTCTAATTTTCACAGACACTGATTATCAGTGCTAGATAAATCTATTGAATTCAATGATATACATATATATATATATATATATATATAATGCTAATTGTAAATTTTTTTTTTTTTTTTTTCAATTTCAAACTTTTTCTCTGTTAAAAAAAAAAGTGATCATGTGACACTTGAAATAATTGACATGTCAACATCAAAATCTAATTTGTTCAATTTAATATTTTTGTAATTTTGCCATTAGGTTGGTGCAAAAATAATGACGTAATAATGTCGTTTTTTTGACGTTAAAAAATACGTCAAAAAACGACATTATTATGCCATTATTTTTGCACCAACCTAATAAAAGGTATGTCTTTTAAAAAGAAAAAAAAAGAAAAATCTTGGGAAAATAAAATCAACAAATTCCCCAATGGTCATATAATTCAAAATATTAAACCCTCTTAAAGCATTGTTATATTCAAAACTACTGTTTATTATTTTTTTATTTACTACCTATTTTTTTAAATTTTACTTTGAGTTGCTTTATTTGTTTTTACCTTGAGTTACTCTATTTACTTTTATATTATTGACTCCAAATAAAATTTCAAACTTGTTTTATACTAAAGGCATAACATGACAACATTTAATTGTCTGATATATTTTTTGTTTATATTTATGTAAAAATATTTAGGAAGATAAACTTGGTAAATGTTGTCAACAATCAATTAAACTATTGTAATACCATAATTTCTCAAATAATACACATTTTTTTTTTTTTTTTTTACTGTAAATTACAGGTGATTGTAGGGGTGCATATTATAAATAGGTTTAAACAAAAATATTTTTTCCATTATTGATTTATAATAATAAATATGTACTTGTTCTAAAATAAGAAAGATATTATCCCAGTTTTCATTTTAAATCCAACAAAAATAATTGTAACATTTTTTTGTCAATAAATTTATGTTTATCAGTAACCGCATTTTCTATTTTGGGTGGGGGGGGAATATCTATAAAAAAAATATCCTATGGCAATGAAATGCATCAAGAACCAACATACATCTACTTCTTGCAAATTCTGTTCTGTGTTTACACCAAACATTCAGCAACCAGTCTTTTGTGAGATTCTCATCCATTCACCCTTTTTCATGACATTTTACTTTCATACCAGCTGGGCACTAAACAGTTTTTAGCCGAGTTTTCCGTTTAAAAATTACATGAAGGGGGCATCTTCTTACCATCACCATATGCACCAAGCATGACTGAACCGATTCTTCTCATTTCTAGTTGTTTTTATTGAAACAGACTTCACCCCTTTGATTTCCAGAATTTAAAAACAAGGCACATCAAAAGTCAAGGGTGTTTGATCAGCATTTCCAATACAGCCTAAAGGATAATTATGCCTTTTTGTTAGCTGAATAACAAAACGCTGAAAATTCAAAAGCTTATCTTTGTAGTCATCAGGCAAACACTGGGCTATAGATGTCCTAATATCAAACCTCTTCATAAAAAGAAAACACCAGTTTGATGAAGCTTTAAATGTGTTTCCAGGATTACATGGTTTTCATAAGTTCTTTTGCTTTCATCCTTATTTCCACAGTACTTATGGAACATCCACTTGAGCATCTTTCACAAATTCAACTAAACTTTGTTCCATATCTGGATATTAAGCTTTTCTTCCTCTACCTATAGCTTTGGCACTTGATTTACACCTTTTTTTTTAATTCATTTTTATTCTTTCTCCATAAACGTATGCTAGCCTCATTCAACTCGTATTCTCTGGCTGCAGCTTTATTTCCTATTCTTTCTGCTAATTCTATTACTTTTTGTTTAAAATTTGCACTACAACTCACACATTTTGATGACATTTTCTCAGCAAAATAAAATGTTATATTTGTCGGGAAACGCAGTAATTTTCAACATTATTTTAGCCATTTAGTTTTGATTTTATTCCTTATGCCAAGGTTGACAAAATGTCTTCGTAATTTTTTTTTTTTTTTTTTTTTTTTTTTGACCAAATTTATAGATGCGTATTATACATAGGGGATAGATATATTTCTTAATTTTTGGATCATTTGTTAGGGTGTGTATTATCTTCAAGAAATTATGGTACTCAAAATTAATGATACTCACTTGTTTAATTTTACTTATTACCTAATATATATGAAACAATAAAGGTTTTTGATACGATAATTTTGATCGATATAATATTCTAGAATGATGAGGTACCTGCTAGATGTTGAATAAATATCAACTCAAGTTACATAAAACAAGCCATATTTCATTCAGAATGATGCCAGTTGCAGGCAAGAGTCTCTCACCTAGAAGTACCTGTGGTTGGAAGGCTGCAGAATTCATTGGCTGAAAGGTACAAATAAAACTAAACAAAATATTTCTCTAAATAGTTTGTCTTATAATAACTTGACTGGAATTTTCTGAATATTACCATCGCCTTGGATGAAAAAAAAAAAGTGACCATTTTACACTCTGCTTACAGGTTCCCCTACCATCAGCAGTGACAGTGGCTGGGTACCCCTTCTTTTAGCATTGATGTATGAATACAACAATCCACAATCTCCTTGGCGGCCTTACCTTGACCTTGTACCTGACCGAGAAGACCTTGACCTACCTATCTGTTGGACACCGTAAGTATTTGGTTGATGGTAGAAGTTTCTTGCATTTCTTTTTTTTTTTTTTTTTTTTTATATTGATGACAAATTGGTCTACTTAATGAAACTAAATGACAACAATGTTGACTGGCTCTGCTGGTCTAGTTTTTTTTTTTTTTTTTGAGTGGGGGGATGAAAATTGCAATTTACTGGAAATAAATGACTGTAAAGACACTGATAATAATTTCTAATTGGTGCCACCATTTCGGTTTCAGTCAGATACACTGCAATGAATTGGGATCAAAATATGGATCAGAATCTGATAAATATGATTCATGCAGGTCCTGGAAACTTTGAAAAGTCCTGGGATTTTCTAAATTGGTCTGCCCACACATCTTTTTTGTCAATTCATGAAAGTCAAAATGGTAAATCCCTGAAATCTGGATTTTTTTTTTTTTTTTTTTTTTTTTCCAAGTTAAAATTGTCCTTTAAGAAAGGTGTTTTCGTTGTCAGTAATCTTTGGCAATTATTACAAACGGTGGTTTGTTTCCATAATTAGAACGAGTTTCTGACTTCATAGTTCCTTCTGTGTTTTCTCATCTAAGTGACGAGAAGGCATGTCTTCTAGCTGCTACCCTCACTCAACAAGAAAAAAGGAAAAACAAAGATAAAAGGTGTTAGAGACAAGCAAACTTTTTCATCAAAGATAATTCATATTGAATTTGTAGTTGAAAGGAAAGTAATTATTTTACAGTTTGGTTGATGGCAGAAGATTCTCGCATTTTTCAAAATTTTATAACATAATTATTGAATCGGTAAAGAATTTTTTCTCTTTTTTTTTTTCCTTTTTTTTTTTGTTCTTTCCTTTTTTTTTGTTCTTTCCTTTTTTTTCGTTCTTTCCTTTTTTTTCGTTCTTTCCTTTTTTTCGTTCTTTCCTTTTTTTTCGTTCTTTCCTTTTTTTTCGTTCTTTCCTTTTTTTCTTTTCTTTCCTTTTTTCTTTTCTTTCCTTTTTTACTTTTCTTTCCTTTTTTTTCTTTTTTTTCTTTCCTTTTTTTTCTTTTTTTTCTTTCCTTTTTTTTCTTTTTTTTCTTTTCTTTTTTTTCTTTTCTTTTTTTTTCTTTTCTTTTTTTTTCTTTTTTTTCTTTTCTTTTTTTTCTTTTCTTTTTTTTTCTTTTCTTTTCTTTTTCTTTTCTTTTCTTTTTCTTTTCTTTTCTTTTTCTTTTCTTTTTTTTTTTCTTTTCTTTTTTTTTCTTTTCTTTTTTTTTTTTCTTTTTTTTTCTTTTCTTTTTTTTCTTTTCTTTTTTTTTTCTTTTTTTTTTTTTCTTTTTTTTTTCTTTTCTTTTTTTTTCTTTTCTTTTTTTTTCTTTTCTTTTTTTTCTTTTCTTTTTTTTTTCTTTTCTTTTTTTTCTTTTCTTTTTTTTCTTTTCTTTTTTTTTCTCTTTTTTTCTTTTCTTTTCTTTTTTTTTTCTTTTCTTTTTTTTTTCTTTTCTTTTTCTTTTCTTTTTTTTTTTCTTTTCTTTTTTTTTTTCTTTTCTTTTTTTTTTTCTTTTCTTTTTTTTTTTCTTTTCTTTTTTTTTTTCTTTTCTTTTTTTTTTTCTTTTCTTTTTTTTTTTCTTTTCTTTTTTCATTGATACTTTGAAATTTGTGTACTAGCTTATGTAGCCATAAGTAATACATTTTAGTAGAATCTTGAAAAATTTAATTTTATTTACATGCCAATTTCAAAAGTAAAAAGTCCTTTTGATCTCAAGTCAGCAGTGGGTGAGTTCATGCTGAAAAAATAGATAATTTACATATCACATGTCAATGTTTATCCATGGGAACTACATTTGTCTAAATTGTTGCCAAAAGTAACAAGTTTGACTCAAAGAAAATGTAGACAGGAAGGATGATAGAATAGAAAATGTGCCTTTGATTTGTCTTAGGATAGAAAATGCATCTTTGAAAAAATAAGAATGATGTTATTTTTAAAGCTTGCAGGCTAATAATGACTTGCATCTCTAGCTTTTGTTGTGTGAAAAAAGGATTAAATATATTTAAAAAAAACTTATTTGGCTTTTATTGCTTGGCTTTAAAAAATCAATCTGGAAACATTGTCTCTTTACTTTTTTTTATTTCTGCCATAGATGGCTAGAAAATGTACGAATATGTAAACGACTTGTAGATCAGATGTCATCACATTTGTGAAATTAAAAAAAAAGCAAAAAAAATGTCCTCAGACCAAGTCTTTCTCTGCAGTGCTGTCAAATGTGAATGATGTTTGATTTCCAATTAATTTTTTATGAAAGACATTGAATAATTTCTAATATCAGAGAGATAAATCTTTGCTTCTTTTCCTTACAGATGATCTTTTTAGCATGATCATGAAACTGTTAATCCCTTTCCCTTCCAGGCGTAGATGTGTATATATGTTTTTACTGAAAGTTTCCTTTTTCAGACACAGACGAATAAACACATCCAAATTAGAACGTTCAAAAACCAGCTGGAGACGTGTTTATATGTTGATCTTGATTCTTTTTATGTCCTTCCGAGTTTGAAATGTGTCCAATTGTCAACCGATATGTTTAGTAGAGGTGTTAGCTACCCCTTGGGTACATTAAGGGGCCACAGTTTATTAGTTACAATATTAAAAAACTTTTTCCCCAAAATAATTGGCACGGAAGGGAGTGAAGATTTGTAAAGGAACACTAAAAAGATAATTATAATACATTTTCCGAACTGAATGAATTTGTAAGAATTTTGTCAAACCCAAACATTCATAAAAATGCTGGAAAGATTGAGTGTGGATTTCTGGCAGACAGGGCGATGCAAAATTTATCAAAAAAAAAAAAAAAAAAGAGGAAAGAGGAAAAGATCTGTTTGCATTGCAGAATTACAACAAAGGCAATGTTCATCGCCATGATTAAGAAACTTCTGGCAAATTCTCCCCTTAGATACCCTCTTGTAGGGTCACTTATATGACTGAAAAGACATGGAATGTTTTTTAGACAGATCTGTAGGAACCCTAGCAGGGAACATTCATTAATCTAACATGTTTCACGTTTATTAAAGCTTCATCAGAGAATGAACTATGGAAGAAAAAAGAAAGAAAGAAAGAAATTCTGGTATTTTTATTCTGTTCGATTTTCATTGTTTAATTGTATTTCACGTGCATTTGATTTATTAAACAAATGTTAGTAGAATTTATGCCATTTTGAATTCTTTACTTTTCTGAATGATTAACCAATAAAAATCAAACAACACAAAAGTGAAACATGTTAGATTGATAAATGTTTACCAGCCTGAATGTTCAAGAAATTTCATAGAAAATATGCATTCTTCAAACCTGGTTTATTATATAATCATCAAAGATTGTGTGTTTAAAAACAGTAATTTAGACTTTGCTAACTAGACACTTCTCTGTAGCTAAATGGTATAGCACATCAGATCAAATGATGATTTGCATATAGGAATACAGGTTTGATTCCTGTCGGAGAACGCATATTTTCTACAAAATTTCTCAAACGTTCAGTAAAAATAATTAATACTGTTTAATTAAAAAAAAAAAAAAAACACCATTTACTTAAATTGTATCTCTAAAAATATATAAAGATATATATGGAGAAAATTGTATGACAAAATGGAAAAAATTTACTAGTGACATGTTTTGTCCTTCAGGACTTCAACAGCCTAAATTTGTTGTTTTGATACACATGCAAACGAACATGGGGTACTGGGGATTTTAGAATTTTTTATATATATATATATATCAAGCCAAATTCATTTAGAGTCTTTCTTTTTCTTACCATGACTTTTATTAGTAGGTATCCCTCACTGTGGTAATAGAAAATCCCTCAGAAATGTTGTACGAGCCACAGTGCAAATCTACTGTAGATGACCTTACGCTTAAGTCCCTCTCTAAATATTTACATCATAGTGAATTGTTTTCTCCTTTAATCAGAGTAGCATTTTTTTTTTTTTTTTTTTATGTCATAATTGTGGTCAGTTTCATTATGGTAAGCAACAAATGCATTTGACGTATTGTTCAGTAAAACGTCCCTTGAGAAACCTCAAGGAACCTAAATAAAAAAAAATTATATGAGCACAAGTTCATATAATTATCTTTAATTCAAGTGGATGGTAAGTCACATTTGATGGATCTGTTGGAAACTCCTGCCTAAACCGATTCTGCACTTCAACTGTTTTTTCACACTTCCAGTAACATTTTGGAATGAATTTCCTTTGTTGAAAGCTTAGTTTGACTACCATCATTAATTCTAATGGGTTTATCCTGGAAAGGAGAAAAAAAAAAAGCATCAATTAAGCTATCAGTTGTTAAAGTGTGTATACATTTTTGGGGGGATACCGTGTGTGTGTACGTAACAAACTGGAAAATTTCTTGTGATGCCTTTTATCCGTTAGCATTTCATTGGACTGGGTTTTGCTGATGTTGCCACATCTACACATGTGCACAAAGTGAGAGACGCAGTTAATTTCAAAATTTTTTTTTTTTTTTTTTTAAATATTTTTTTGTTTTAATTTAGCCAAATTCATCTGTATTCTTTTACTTTTTCTTCCCATCCCCTTTTTCCCTGACCATCTCACACCGTAACAATATAAAATCTACCAAGAATGGTGATATATTGTAAGAGCCTGGACACAAATTTACTGGGGCTGAACTAGAGATCAAGGCACTTTCCAGACATTTTCGTCTCAGTGGATTGTTTTCTCTTTTTATCAAAGTATTAGGTTGGTGCAAAAATAATGACGTTTTTTGACGTCAAAAAACGTCATTATTTTTGTACCAAACTAATAGTATTCCCTATGTGAAAATTGTGGCCTGTTTTGTTACAGCCAAAAACCAATGCATTTTGTGTGTTATTTAAAATGTCCTTTTTGTGTTCATATAGACTTTTGTTTACACTTTTATATATATAATTATTTATTCACAAATTTTAACATAAAAATGTTATAAAATCACTACAAAAATAGCCATTATGTTTTAACACTTTTGGAATCTTATCAAGTGATGGTGTTGAATGTAGATTAAAGGGTTTTAAAAGGTTGAAATCAATCAAACACCCTTCGCTAGAGGAAACGCTGTTACATAAGCTGGAATGACCAATCAAAAAACAAGTATACGAGAATTCAAAAAACTTTACAACGAACTTTGGTTATAATAATTATTTAATGCTTTAATATTGAGGTTAGACTAAGATAGAATTTATTCTAACTAATAAATATTAAATTTTACTATAAAATTCAAAATTACCAATATTAATTTTCATCTGTATTAAGTTTAAAAAATTATAAAGTTATTTAAAGGAGAAACTCAGGAAAAATATGTTTTGCTATTTATTTTGTTTTTATTGAAAGGTCAAAAATTCAGTTAGAATAAACATTAAAATCTAATGTTGCTCGGAGCTCCGTTACAACTTAGATACATTTGAAGTGATGAGGTGGGCAGGGGAGGGTGAAATCTTGCAATATATATATATATATATATATATATATATATATATTGTTCCCAGTTACAGAAGCTTTTTTTTTTTTTTTTTTCCTAGATAGTCATTATTATGGATTAACAGCTGTGCAGTGCTGTCTGGAATATAACTTGCCCCACATATAGACTTCCTGAAATGCATTACACACTCCCTAACTGTGTTTATATTTACTGTGGGGTTGAGGGGGGTCTGGAAACATTCAGTAAGCATTGATGAATGTCAATGGCTGCATTTTTTTTTTTTTTTTTTTTTTTTTTTTTTGTGGAGGGTCTCGGTGATAATCCCGTTTTGTACACACTTTCATGTATTTCTGGTATTCAACTGTCTATAAGAAGATGGAAAAAAAAAAAAAATCTGCTTTTGGCAGTCAAGTTCAATGACTACCTACAACATCCATGTCTGACATCCTAGACCACTGTAGTAAAATAGGGGACATTACCTTTCAGACGATTTTCCTTGTTGATCGTCTCCTGAAAGCAAAAGTAAAATAAAATTTTATTTACTTCTGGTAAGTTGCCATTTAAAAAAAATTATATACAATTGTTCTAAATGGATATGTATGTGCGTACACATTTGCATGTGTACAGTCTGACCAATGTATCATGTGTGCATGCCATGTGTCCATGTGTGTGGGGTTATGCCCTCTTTAGTGCTGGTTTAAAGCTGTCTATGAAGTATTTTTCTTGAATTTGTAAATAAAGAGTAGTTACCTGCTTGGTATATTGGTATAATTTTAAATTTGCCTTGATTGCATTCATAGTTGTATTGCCATACAAAGAGTTTTCTGTTGTCGGGTAATTTGATATTGCTTTTGTGAAGGGCAACTCTGTTGTTAAATGCTTGGCTGATGCCTATATATGACTTCTTGCATTTTGTGCATAGATCACATCTTTGAAGTTGCAGTTTAAATTTGTATTTATTGTGAATGTAGTTGTGGGATTTTCAGAGGTGTAGGAGTTTCCTTCTATAATGACATCACAAACCCGACATCTTTTTTTTGTTGAATTTTGTGACCCCCTGTATATTGTGGATGAGGTTAATCTATATCTCAGGTTTTTTGATTGGCGTTTGCTTTTAATTATTTTGGTTGTTTTTTAGTATATTTTTCATTTTTCATTTTGACATTCTTAAGTAGGTCTAGATTTCTTGTAATTTCCATAAATAGTTCTGAATTGTTCTTACTATATGTTGAGACATATACTAGGGTTTGTTCGACATTACATTTTTGGATTTCATCGTTGGTCCAGAGGTGTTTTTTCTGCTAGTTCAAAACTTTTGTTTATTAGTGTTGTGTGGTAGCCTTTTTCTTTTCTTTTCTTTTTTCTTTCTTTTCTTCTTTTTTTCTTTTCTTCTTTTTTTCTTTTCTTCTTTTTTTCTTTTCTTCTTTTTTTCTTTTCTTCTTTTTTTCTTTTCTTCTTTTTTTCTTTTCTTCTTTTTTTCTTTTCTTCTTTTTTTCTTTTCTTCTTTTTTTCTTTTCTTCTTTTTTTCTTTTCTTCTTTTTTTCTTTTCTTCTTTTTTTCTTTTCTTCTTTTTTTCTTTTCTTCTTTTTTTCTTTTCTTCTTTTTTTCTTTTCTTCTTTTTTTCTTTTCTTCTTTTTTTCTGTTTTTCTTTTCTTCTTTTTTTCTGTTTTTCTTTTCTTCTTTTCTGTTTTTCTCTTTCTCTTTTTCTGTTTTTCTGTTTTTCTCTTTTTCTGTTTTTCTCTTTTTCTGTTTTTCTCTTTTTCTGTTTTTCTCTTTTTCTGTTTTTCTCTTTTTCTGTTTTTCTCTTTTTCTGTTTTTCTCTTTTTCTGTTTTTCTCTTTTTCTGTTTTTCTCTTTTTCTGTTTTTCTCTTTTTCTGTTTTTCTCTTTTTCTGTTTTTCTCTTTTTCTGTTTTTCTCTTTTTCTGTTTTTCTCTTTTTCTGTTTTTCTCTTTTTCTGTTTCTCTTCTTTTCTCTTCTTTTCTCTTCTTTTAGAGTTCTATATAGTTCATCTAGGTGTGTTTTTTCTGAGGTGTTTGTCAGTTACTATAGTACAAACCCTACATGCTAGGGAATAGCAGATGGATTTTAGGTAGCTTTTCAGGTGATGGCTCTTGAAATGAGGATATTGTCAGGTGTCTGTAGGTCTGTGGTAGATATCTGTGATTATGTTGTTGTTTCTATTTGAAATGTGTATATCTAAAATTGGTAATTTGTTAAAATTATATTCTTGGGCGAATTTGATTTGGGGGTGTAAGTTCTGAAGTAGTGTGGAATTGGTCAATACCCCCCATGAGGATTTCCAGAAAGTGAAGCAATCATCTAAGTATCGTTTTCAGGATTTAGTGAAGTGGGTTTTTATATTTTCCCCCATATATTTGTTCTGTCTGTTTTCCTCGAGGTAAACTAATGTTAGGGTTGCATATGTAGGTGCCATTTTCATTCCCATTGTGGTACTTAGTTTGGATATAGTTTTTGTTGTCAAATTCAAAAATGTTTAGAATCAGGTCTATACTATCGATAATGAACTCCTTAGTGAATCTGGGATCTAGTATTTGTGAATGTTTTTCAATCCAGAATGAGATTACCTTTTTACCTAGTTCATGGGGTATGTTGCTGTATAGGATACTAATGTCAAAAGTTGCCATAAGCATTCCCGGATCTACTTTTTGTTGTATGGAGCTAAGGAAGTGAATTTCATCTCTGATGTAGCTTTTAATCTGCTCAGTAAATGGTTGTAATATTATGTCTATTAGGTTACTTAGTCTGCTAGTTGAACAGGCTGGTCCTGCTACTATGGGTCTGAATGTAAGGTCACTGGAGTTTGAGATGTTAATGTATTCAGATTTTTGTGTCTGGGTAGCTGCTTTTATTTTACTCGATTTGTGAATTTTTGGTAGTCCATAGAAAATACTTGTTTTCGGGTTGAAGTTTATTAGGAAATCTTTTTCTTTTTTCATTAATATTTTGTTATGTGTCGTGCAGAGTTTTGTAATTTTTGATATAATATTTTAGTCTATGTTAGTGTCAATTGATTTGTGGTTGTTATTATCCCCTAGTGTTTCTAGAATTTTTGTTTTATATGTTCTGTCCATGATCAAAATAGCGCTGCCTTTATCTGCTTCTTTTATAATTATGTCATTATTTTTTCGAATGTTCTGTAAGGCTAGTCTTTGTATGTGAAGTTGTCGAATGGTTTGGATTTTTTTTTGTTTTGTAATAAACCTATCTACGTTTACACTTACAAAGAATGAAATCAACCTATTAAAATTAGGCCTAAAATTCTGCCCTGCTCCGAAAAGCAATATAACAGACCTAAAAAAAAAAAAAAAAAAAAAAAAAGACCTTAGAGAATTTGAACACAAACTCAGATTAAAAGAAATATTTAATAATAACGAAAACATTACAAATGAGTCATTAGTAAAAAATAAATCCAATTTCTTCCCAAACAAAAATATAAATGAATTAAACATTTTTTTTGAAAAACTCTGGAACCTCAACCTACAAAAAAAAATCCAAACCATCCAACAACCTTACATACAAAGGCGAGCCTTAGAGAGCATCTGTAAAAATGCCAACAGTCAAAAAAAATGGGATCAAGTCTCAGTACAAATAGAAAATGAACAATTAAACATTAAAAGAACATAAGGAAATTTTATTCCTTTAAAAATTGATTCCTTTAATTTGCCTGAAGAAGGTCACAAAACTGGAAACTCATGTAGCAGAAATATGAATAAAATATAATATACAAACAAATCTCCATTATAACCAAAAACGTTTGTGGTTTCTCTCTTTTTTTTTAAATATATATATAAAATGGATAAAAATTGTCTGAGAATACTGTAAAGTTGAAACCAAGGTAACAGAACCATCTGATCTTCTATTTTTTGAAGTGTGTGTATATATATATATATATATATATATATATACACACATACACATACACATACACACACATCCCTGACTCTGTCTTCATTGGCAATGTATGGTGAGCAAAGCAACTCGGTTCTTAGGACCCAACAGCCATTACTACTCACACATATTACTTGATTAAAGTGGTGAAGGTCTATATACAGATCACCTACACTTTTTGGAAGAGCCAAAGGCAAATACAGAGAATTGGTGCACACTGTGTGTCTCAAGGCCTCCAAAAAACAACATACCTCAGGTTTTGAATTCAGAGTTGTCCTTCTCCTATACCAGTTCCCAACCAAGGCTATAGGACTCGGTCTGCCCTGCTATTTAGCTGGAGGGTAGAAGAGATGGATTCATACCTTTCCCAAAATGTAACCACCTCTTTGAGTTCATGCCCAAAATGTTTTAAATATTTTTTTTTCCTCTCCTCATATTGCAGACAGGAAAGGCACGAATTATTACAAGGGACACAAATTCCAGCCATGACAGAAACAGATCTGCAATTGATTTATTATGATTTCCATAAAGTGGCACTGCCATTTGTCAAGAACCTGCCAAACCTCTTTCCGTAAGTACCCTTCTTTTTTTTCTACCCTCTAAAAATAAGGGGTTACAGGATAGGTTAAAGCTTTCTGTCAGATAATTCTTAATTAACAATAGTTTCATAAACGAATTTGACCCACACACCTGGTGTCATACCAGAGAGCTATTACTAATGTACTTAGAAGCATGGCCTTATGCCAGACTATGGCCACATCTGGTAAAGTCAAATTCTCAAGACATGCGGATCAAGATCTGGAAACTGATTCCATAGTTCTGATTTCATGCTGCTTGCTTTCATAAAGGGGAAAATTTGAATTTGTGACATTTTGATTTGTTGAATAATTAACAAGAAAATGGCCACCAAACAGAATTGACAAAGTTTGCAATAAACAATAACAAAAGAAAGAAAGGAATGGAACAATAGTAACGAGGCAAAAAGGTTCACAAACCAAGACTCAAAAGTAGGTACCTCCAATAATTCACTAAAAAATCAGTATAGCATAGTGATAAAATGCCCCAAACCCAATAAAAACAAATTTTTATCATTAAAATGTTAGTTCTTTCCTCTTAATAATCACAAAGTATTTTTTCATTATTTTAAAAAAATTTTTCCTTCTTTCTAACACGTTCTAAATTTGGGTAAAAAATCTCGTTTTTTTTTCTTTTCTTTTTTTTTTTTTAATTAACTTTGTACTACTTGTGGTAATGGCCATTTTAGTAAGCAGTTTCCAAGGAAAAACCCATTAATTTAGAAATTCTTGCAAAAATGAAATAATTTCTCAGAGATATAGACAGATTATAAATCTTTATTCCTCCCGATTTGGAACCAACACAATTCTTGATTCTTTTTGTTTCTTTTTCTTCTAGTCCAGTTTGCCAGACTCTAACTTTTTATTTGAGAATGGTATCATTTGTGATGGCTTACAGTTTTATGGAACCAATCAATCCAGCACTAGATCCATCAGATACTGAACAAGAAAAGGCCCCACCCATGCTGGTCCCCATGGCTGACATCCTGAACCATGTCTCAAAACACAATGCAGAACTTTCTTATGGTGCTACATACCTCAAAATGATTGCCATTAAAGACATAGAAAAGGTAAGAAGATACGTTGGTGGGTGGGGAATGTGGCAATACTTACCTATCATTCAGAGCCATTTCAAGGATCTTGGGCCCCCATGTCTACAGCATCTCAATCTTCAGAAGGTAGAATTCATATGAAATACAAATTTTCTTGTAACCTAATGATGTACAATGGTGGATCATATGCAACATAGGTGAATAATTAGAGTAGAAAAATTGAAAATAAATATAAAGTATCTAAATACAAATTAGAGACATGTCATAATAGATTCTTCTGTCTTAAATAAATTTTTTTGCAGCAATTTTTAACACCAGCTTGAGATTTTTCTCGTTAAAATGTTGAAGAATTTTAACATATTCAACATTATGGATTAAAAAATAAAAAAAATAATGAATTTTATATCGTGTTTTTTCAAGACTTAGCATGAACAAAACAAATTCATGGATTTGGCTGAAAAAAAAAACCCTCGGAATATCAAAATCCAAAAATTTTTCATCGTTTTAATAATCAGTGGTGCTTAGCTTAATTTGTAACATATATAAATGTAGTTAGAAAAATGCTAATGTTGATAAGATAGAACAGATCACAAAGCCCCTAATCAGCTCCCCCTCACCCCTCAGTCAAAGGGTTTGGCTGTAGTACGCACCAGCCTTGCTGTCAGTCACCCATTTTTTTTCTTTTGTAAACCAGATAAATAATATCTTCATATGCATGGCATCACTCAAAGAGAGCAAAATCATTTTGAGTCTGTATTTGGTAATTTAAGCTCAAATATGTGAAATATTGGTTAACTGTGTGATGGCATCAAGTCATAGTATTTGATAATCATAACATAAATAATACTTGAATATAATTTGTAGATAAATAAATGGTAGAATTTTTGGCACTGGAAGGTGGCCAGCCAATTGGAATTCACAGGCATATGGAAGCCTCAAATAGTTGCATAATAAGGGCAGAAATGAGACATTTCAAGGCAGGGTTGCAGCAAATGATGAGAAGCCAGATTGCACTGTTTCTGTACTGACCCCAATTTGGCACGGTCAGATTTTTAGTTCCTTACCTGATGTTGAAAAAGGTGTTAAAGGTTTCTTTTTTCTTTTCCTTTTTTTCTCTTCTTTTCCTTTTTCTCTTCTCTTTCTTTTTCCATATAAAACCTTGCTTCAAATTATTATAACAAATGCTTTGTCAGGACCCACCTTACTTTGTGCAAAATTAATCGCAGTCTTGCCTTAACAAAAAGCATGGCTATCTGTTTCCCTTTTTAAAAAGTTTGAATTGGATTTTAAAAAATTTTTCTCTCTTTACAGGGTGAAGAGGTCTTCAACACGTATGGAATGCTGGATAATGCCCAGCTCCTCAACATGTATGGTTTTGCTGAACTTTTTCCTGCCAACATAAACGAGACGGTCAGTTTGCTTAATGTTGAAAGAATTTTTCAAGAATGTAATTTTTTTTTTTTTTTTTTTTTTTTTTGACTCTTACATATTCTGACCTCCTTCAAGTCACTCTCTCCTATAGTTATTAGAATATCTAAACATGGGATGAGTGGGCAAGTAACATATATTCACTTGGTCAATGTTTTTCTGCCTGTGCAGAATGGTACACAGATGCTACATTCTAATCCACAAGAGAAACTATTTCTGACAGAAATTATGCTAGTAAGTAAAACTTGGTCCAATTTTGTTTACAATGACTTGGGAGGTTAATGTAGGCCAGCTTACCTTGTAAATCAGCATTTTAAATCCTGTCTTTTGCCCCTGTTTGAACACTGACCCCTTGTGACAATGGAGGAATACACAACAATCTTACACTTCAAGCTATTTGTATTTTGTTTATATATTTAAACTCTAAAAATGCAAGTAGCAGTTAGATGACCTTTATATAGGAGTTAGCATGCCATAAAACCACATTCAGAATGAGAACCTTGGAGATGGTATTAAGACTGACAATCTACTTGAAAATCTTTGTTTGGCACTATATGACCAATATATAGGAGTTGGTGTGCCATAAAACTAGTGTGTATGTGTGCTAACAAAGATGTGTTGTATTTCTTAAAACAAATGTCCCTTTTGTTGCAGGTGACCATTCCAATACGGCTGTTGAAAGAAGTTGCTGAACAATTGGACGTCCACAAACAGAAACCAGATTTGTTGTTATGCAAATGGAATTACATGCAAAACTCTGTAAGATCTTTTTATTTCTTTTTGACCTTTCTCTTTGTCCCTTTGACCTTTCTCAACTACTTCAGCTTTGTTTATGAATCTAAACAGTACAATACTAAATGCAATGAAAAAGAAATCTCTTGGATGTTTGTCACTTTCAATTTTCTTCAAATAAAAGTAGTCTCTATTAACCTCTCACCCAGAAATAATACACAAGTTCTACTTAGATTTAGTAGAGATCGCGGCAATTCTTCTTGACAACCTATTCTGCTAAAAACCAGACACATTTTGAGTTTTATGTCTAATGGTCTTTTTTTTTTTTTTTTTTTTTTTCTTCTAATATATAAATGACCATTTGCAATGTCGTACATTGCTGGTTTGACCAAAATTCATGTATTGACCTAAGCCAATATTTTTCAAACGTTTTTATCTCGTAGCTCACTTTGAATATACAGTTAAACTACCACAACACACTTAAATTATGAAAATCAAAGAGAGAGTAAAAATAAGTATATACTTTTTATGATATATTTATTAACAAAAACAAAACAATTTATTTGTAATAAAATGATAATTAAAATTCTTGTATTTAGAATAACTTTAGTTTAACTTTTAATGTGACGTTTTTTTTAGAATATCTTCTTCACAATGTCAAATTTTGGGCAGGCTTACTCTTAAATCTTCTTCCATGGATTCTAGCCATGATTGATTTTTGTTTTTAGTATTGTTTATTGTAGAAAAGCTTATTATTCTATTGAGATGTACACTTATGCTTTAGTTTTCTTTCAAAAATAATATAATTAATAACATTTCAAATATTTTTGTGGCACACCTACAATTCTGTCACAGTATGCTGGTTGAAAATCACCGAATTTAAAAATTTTTGTTTTAAATTAAGTTTAAAATATCTCCAAAATTTTGTAAACTAAGGAAATCAATGTCGTTTGTTTTTTTTTGTTTTTTTTTTTCCAAAATGCCAAGGAATCAGAGTTAAAACAAGAAGGTTTCATAACGTGAGGTTTTGAAGTTCTGCAGAGTTTGTGATTTGAAGAACTCAATTATCGGGCCAAATCAGTCTTTTGGCCAGAATTGGACTTATTGCCTGAATTAGATTTATCGCCCGATTTTTAAGTTCCATGGAGTGAATTGAGAAATTCAAAGCTATTTCTTCAAAATTATCTTTGCTGTTTTCTAAGCTGGACTAGAGATCCCTTTAGTTTTGGGGCAGATGCCCAATTACCCCTACACAGGAGCTAGATTTAAGTTTGCACAGAATGCAGCTTTTAAGCTTGTTTTAAATATTTTAGCTTTTTTAATTTTTTTGTCTGCCTTGCATTAAAGAACCAACAAATTTCTGCATAATGGCTGCAAGTCTCATGGGGGACTGAAGTTGAAAGCTTGAAGGGATCAAAATAAATAATTATTTTTTAATTTAATTTTTTTTTTAACATTTTACTGGTTTTTTCCTTCTGCTACTAACTATTAATGAGAACAGGTTTTTTTTTTTTTTTTTGGTTTTTTTTTTTTTTTTTATTTCAAAATTAGGATGATTAAAGTTTTTTGGGGTTGGTTCTTGTACTTTAGTGAAAAGAAGTTTAGTTTGGAGATCTGTTGACAAGCATTTTGGGATTTCCTCTCTAAAGTTTTCTTTAAATATTTTGCTTCTAATATTTATTCAATAAAAGACATCTTCATAATCTAACATTTTATGTGAAATTGGCATTTATTGAACTTTGTTTTATTACCATAAAAAAAATTAATTTAAAATATATTACACTATTGATGCTATAGTACCAAGAGTTTTTTTTTTTTTTTTTTTTTTTTTTTTTAGTAAAATACTTGAAAAGCTGATTTGTTGTAGGGAGAGGTCTGATTAGGTAACCATCAAATGCATTGTATGAAATTGATCTCTCCACTTTATTGGGCCAAGAATAAAAGTGAGTGGGACATGTTCAATGTGGAGCCCAATGCAACAGTTTTTATGTTAACAAAAAAGCTTATTAAATCCTTCCTTTTTTTTTTTTTTTTTTTTTTTTTTTTTTTTCCATATTCTTTCTCAGAATGTGGGAGATGAAACTGATGAATTTATTATTGGAATGAAAGGCTTCCTCACACGATATGAAGTTTTAATTTGCTTAAAGGTAAGTCTTTTAAGTTTTGTGCTTAAAATACAACCATAAAAACATCATTTACTTATTGCCTTTTATGACATTAAACCGGAAAGATTTAAAAAATATTGATCGATCTCGGATGTCCAATCAAGTTTGAAGTGTTGGTATCAAAAGAAAATTTGCAACAATAAAAAAAATTTTAAAAAAAGACAATATTTGAATACATTCCTGACAGTCTGTAGAATATGACAGATTTTATGCTTGTTCTCACAACAAAAGTACATGCTCTCCATTTGGAAGTTTTCCGCTTGTTAAACAGCTTCCCGCAACATGCATTTGACATTTTTGACCCTAATGCTTGTAGAGAGCCTTCTCAAAGATCCACTCAACATGTTCAAACTTCTTAGCTATCGAGGCCCCTCCCCAGCATCCATTTGGCATTTTTAAACTCTCTCCAACACCAACTTGATCTTTTGGAGCTTCCTACTTGTTGAGGGCTGTAGCGGCTGTAGTATTTGTTTGTCATGCATCAAAAGATGGTAATGTCATTAGACCACAATAAATAACACGAAAACTTGGTTGGAAAAATCAAGGGTCAATTTTTTTATTGATGCACATGTGTGCACAAAACTTGGACCACTGCAAAAGTATCAAGAGAAAGATGGTCTCCTTTCCAGAAGTAGTGACGCAAACTTTTCACATGACAGCAACCCCCCCCCCACCCCCACCCAACACCTTTTCTTTTTTTGTGTCTATTTGCATTATGGGAAAATGAATTTTTTTTTTAATTAATTTTCGTTATCCCACAGGGCTTTTGCCAATATCTTCTTGGTATTTTTGTGTATTCTGCTCATTGAGGGCAAACATCTAGATATGTTTTTACTAAGAAGCTATCTTAATGATTCTATTGGTTTCCGTGAATGAATATCTTCTTTTCAAACAATCTTGTCGCCTATTTGCTGTGACTGCAACAATCGCACAATACACAAGTTCACTCTAACCGTACCTACTGAGTAACTACACAGTGGAGTATCTCTTTACACATCAACAACAAGCTTTTCCTCCTGGTCAGATGTTTTGTGGTCATATAAGTTTGGCAATCTTATGCCTACATGGTCATTTGATGAGGCCAACACAATACCATTGTTCAAGTTAAATGTCATCACTAAGAAATTTACTTTGATCCAGATGCTAAATTCCCATTCTTTGAAAAAATTCACCACTTTCATTATCTACCTCTCTGTAACTGTAATTCCAGAGGGCTTAGTTTATCATCGATGTTCAAACTAAATAATTCCTTATTCAAAAATTTTGCTCTACTTTACAAGCTAGTATGTCCCAACCAAATTGCAAATTACACCATCATAACTACCCAGTCACATCAAAGCTCCAGAATTTGACTCATGTCTATAAATATGCAAATAAAGATTATGATGCATGAAATCTGATTTTCACACCAAAATAAAAGAGCCTTTACTTTAAACAAAAAATATTCATTTAATCAAAATTTAAAATTGATCCTTTATATATATATATATATAATAAATTAACTGATTTAAAATATGGTTCCTTCGCTACACAGGAATTACCATGTTTCAAAAACCAAAGTTAAAAACTTAATTTAATTATATGATTAAATTAAAAGCATTAGTTCTGTTTCATCTTCAAGCAAATTTTGGAATAACTTATTTTTACTATTTATGCTCTGTAAATTTACTTTGAGCACTGTTTTGTAAAAATATCAATAAGAACACCGGATTATATATCTTACTGTTCTTTTTTGTTTTTTTTTTTTTTAATTATTATAATATATATAATTTTAACATTTTTTTTACTTTCTTCTTTCTATTACAAGTGATGGGGCATTTTAGAAATAGGTTTTTGCCATTACAATGATTACAATTCACGCAGAATCCATTCATCCAGTTTTACTTTTAATCACTTTTTTTAAAAATCTAAATGATGTCAAGCATTTATCAGAAAGAAAAAAAAAATTGCTAAAATTTGTTTAAATGAGTTGAATTTTTTATTCTAGTTTTGCTTTCTACACTTGTTACACTTGTTCTGTATTGGCCGTTACTTGTGGTGTTTGAAAAAATTTTTTCTTTCAAAATTAGTGCAAGAATCAAAAATTCCCTGTGTCAAGATGAAACTCTCTTCCTTCCGTCCAATATTTTTAACCTTTCCTTCAGCAGGTGACCAGTCCTGTCCAAATCTGAACAAAAACAATGGTGATTTTTTTTTTTTTTTTTTTTTTCCGAATCTTTGGGGTTATTGAGGACAATAATCATTTATCAGAAATGTCGATAATTCAAAACTAAAACCTCAGAAATTCTGTTTATTGAAAATTAAAATTTGATGATGTCAGGGGTGATGGGTTTTGTGTAAATCAATGAAAAAATATTGTCCTGGTTTCTTTAAAATTTCTTTTTGATTTTGCTTCTTGGCTGCTTTGTCACTATTTCTCACCCAGGGAGAATTTGTTTTTGCTATTGTTTTTGTCAGATTTTACACATGGAAGAAACTGCATTTAATGCTCAAAAGGACCAAGGTTTTGATGAAGATCTGGACATGTTGTTCTCGGACGATAATGAGGAAAATGAAGAAGAAAACAATAATGACGATGATGACGACGACGAACTGTTAAAATTTAGTAAGTAATTTAGACCCACCTGCCTATTCCTTCTCCACCACCCCCATTCCCTCCTGCCTACCTTTCCCTTGCCTATACCCTCATAAACCAAGAAAAAATCCACTCCTTAAGTTAGGAGGTTCTTCCCTTATTTAGACAACAATCCACCGATTTTTGATAACTAGAACATTCAGGAACAAAGAAATTGTAAACAATCTTTCAAGGGAAAAAACACAGGATTTCTTTAAACATGGAATTGAGAAGTTTGAAACCCCCTCCCTCCTGCACCATTGGGTTGCAGTCGATGAAATTAAAAAAAAAAAAAAAAAAAAAGATAATTACATTTTTTCATAAATGATATCTAAATAAATTTAAGTTGCCTACTAAATTTAACCTACTTCTTTTTGTGAAGACCTTAATAATTAAACTCTTGAATGTGAGAGAAACCATCCAGCAATTTCACTAGCAAACCCCACCCTTGCAAAATGTGACGTTAGTTTTACAGACTTTCTTTTTTCTTTTGCAGAACATTTGAAGAAGCTGGATGCTGCATGGAGAAGGACGCTCAGAATGTTTGTATTATTGTGGTTTTTCGTTTTTCCTTTTCCTCCTCTTCAATGCAGCATCAATAAGTCCACAGCTTCACATAGAGTTATTAACAGGATTTTGATCTGAAATTTTCACTTTTCTATCTGTATTCATTAATCACTACTAAATTATATTGATAAATAATATTTGTGTAAAATTCTTTAAATCATTTGTCTCCAGATGTGTTTTTTTTTTTTGTTTTGGATTTGTTAATACTAACTCTTTTAAACCAGGAAGCAGTGGTATTAAAAAGTGTTCGATACACGTGTGAAAAAAAAAAAAAAAGCTAAAAATAACATAGAGCTTTTAACTTTAAAAATCAGGAGGTCAGTTAAATCTGCTACCTTGCTTTCTACCTTAAGGTATCCAAAGGCAATTTTTATTAACTGATATTTTTTTTTTTTTTTTTTTTTTTTTAAACTAATGAATGCTATATTGTTTTCAAAAATAAATGACGTTGGGTGTAATAGAAAGGGAGGAGGAGGATGTGAAAAAAGAAGACTAAGAAAGGGGAATAGAAGAAAAGGTGGGGGTATTATAAATGTATCAGTGGGCAGGGGGGAATTGAAATGTACATTACTTTTTTATATTTATCCAGCCTCATGTATACTGAAGTGTAATTTTCTGATACATAAGCAAGGACTTAAAGACTTTGTATTTCTGGTTGAAAAGCTTCTTTGGATCCAGAAATGTCATAATTGCTAATTTTGCAACTCTGCCAACAGGAAAAATTAGCAATTAGGATGTTAAACCCATGAGACGAGTTTGGCTCTAATCATGGTCAATAGTCAAGTGGGGTATCGTCTTGATAATGTCAGCCTGGGGAGATTATCGCAGTAGGTGACACCATTGGGAAGTGCACCCCCCCAAAAAAAAAAAAAAAAGCATGCCACAGGTTAACCAAAACCTTGTGAATTGTATAGACAGACCTGTTCAGAAACCGTCAGTGGTTGGGCTAGCACATTATGACCGAGGTTCTGATCATGTGGGATTATACACAGTATCTCAAAAACTGTCATTAAGATCTGCTCAGCATAATGGCATGTATAAACCACAGGTTGGCTTTGTGGGTTTTCAAGAAACGAATGTCTGAACAGGCACCTGCAACAGGGATTAGCAATTATATACACATGCCTACTGCCATAGGCTAAATATTTATGTTTATCATTGAAATATTTTCAGCAAAGATTTTTATCTTATGGTTTTTAACTTTTACAAACATTTTTGTTTATTTTGAATTTCATTCTTTTTCTTAATTAAATTTAATTAATGGTAATAATTTAGGGTATAAAATTTACCAATGGCCATTGTGCCATAAAACCACATTCAAAATCAGAACCTTGGAATCCTTGTTTGGTACTACATGACCATTATATAGGAGTCAGTGTGCCATAAAACTACATTTAGAGTCTGAAGGTTGGTAATGAGGTTAAAATCTGAAAATCTAGTTGATAATCTCCGACCTTTATATAGGAATCAGTGTGCCACAAAAAATAGCCTCTTCCTAATACTGCGCCCTGTTTTCTATTTTCAGTTGTGCGGAAAAATGTTTAGAAAGATACCAAACAAGCTTGGCTGAAGATACGAGGTTGTTAGACGAGGGACAAGTGAAAACAAGGATCAATCGTCAGCGATACGCATTCTACACAACATATTCACAGAAGAAACTGCTGCAAAGACTCATTCACTTCTGTAGAGAATAATTAAAACAAGAAAGAAAATTGCCATTTCTTTTCTCGTATTCATGCATTTTTGGATCTTTGTTAACAAAAACAAATCTGCAGTTGATGTTCAAAAGGAGAATTGTAACTGCAAACTTTTTTTTTTTTTTAAATTCTTTCGCAATCAAGTGTTTCATTCATTTTGATGGAAATCTTTTCTTAGTTTGTAAGTCTTTGAACTTTTTATTTTCAACCCATGACCAAATTTCAAATTCTTATAACCATAGCCATTTACAATATGTTTGCACTGGTGACAGGCCTACAAGAAGAAAATACAACAGGAATAGATTTGACTGTTTCGCCTTCGTTCAAGGCTAATGACTTTTAACAACTCTGTTTTCAACATGTAATGTCCAGATGTGACATTCTGTTCTGTGTGTGTTTTTTGTTTGTTTTTTTTGTTTTTTTTATTTGTTTCGTTTCAAAGTAACAGTCATACAATCTAAATAATGAAATCATCTTAAATTTCCCAGGGAGTTGTGCATTGCAGCCAAATCAGTTTTCAATGAATTTAAGTATAAATAGATATCTACCCACCCCACCTTTTTTTATTTTATAATGTATTAGTGATTTGGAGTGCATAATATCACAAATATATATATAAAAAAATTTAATTAGGGGGTGAGGTCAAATATCTGTAAATTCATAGCAAATATGACACGATTTAAAATGTAAAAAAAAAAAAAATTTTTTTTTTTTTTTTGTCATTTTAAGAAATTGCGTTGTATGAGATTTGCTTTGGCTTCTGTAACAGCTGAAGGGGGAATCAATTTGCTATGAATTTACATAGATGCCTGCCCTTCTTCCCCATATAAGACTTTATTTTTTCATTACTACTATTGATTAAGCACTCAAGATTATGAATTAATTTTTTTTTTTTTTTTTTATGTTCCCATTTTAAGAAAGTATGTTGTACGAGCATGATTGTGTTTTTTTTTTTGTTTTTTTTTTTGCTTTTTCCGGGGGGGGGGGGGCAATTTGCTATGAATTTATACTGGGCTTATTAAATTTTAGAAAAATTGAATTTTTTTTTTTTTAAAACAATCCTAAACTGGAGTGTTTAATTTTTCATAATATGGGAAAATTTTCTGGTTGCCAATTGTAAAACTCTACGAAATCTTTTCCTCTTTTTGATGATTTCAATTTTCTTCAGATGCACACTTGTGGCTTCATGAATTCCATGTCGTTCTCTATTTTCACATTGACTGAAAACTTTGCATTCTACAATAAATCCAGGTTTTTGGCCTTGATATTAAAAAATTATATAATTTTATAATTTATCCCATACACACACACACACACATATATATATAGTCAACAAGTGTTCTTTAAGACAAATTTTATTAATAACAAACATTTTGCATTGCCAAATTTTACTGATCAATTTTTCCAAATTACAAATGTTCTTTCTCAAATGAGGAGAGAATTCCATCTGAAATTCATTTCAGAAGAAATGTGGTCCAATCTTTGAACTTTCTTTAATTTGTTATCAGACAAATTATGAGGGTCATGATGCAGACAGAATGTTCTGACATGTTTTTAGTTCATTTGAAGATGTAAATGTTTTTTTTTTATTGGTGGTTGTTTTTTGTCTTAGTATCGCTTCAAGAGTCATGTCTGTTTTTACAGTTTGATTTTTGCTAGTTTTGTTGTTGAGTAGTGGTCTCTAACTATCCTGATGATGACTTAATCTTCTGAAATGAACTTTGAACAATTCCTGACAGAAATTCCTCCTTGTTTGAGAAGAATCATTCATAATTTGTAAAAGTTGATCAGCAAAATTAATCAACACAAAATGCCTGTTGTTTGTGTGTGTGTGTGTGTGTGTGTATTTCTCTCTACCTGCATCAGGTGAGATGATTGTTCAGTTATATTCAGGTATTGGCAAAAGGCTGATTTTTCATGGCAGGGAAATTTTTCTATGATTTATTTAATTAAAATGTTTCTACAACTTTTGCAGTCAACCAAAGAAAAAAAAAATCCCCATTTTTATTTAATAATGGTTCCCAATGCACAAAAGTAGTGATGCTGACAATATGTGGCAAAAATGGGGTTAAAAGTTGATAGATTTAAATTTAAGAAGAAAAGAAATAAAAATGTTGAGGTTTGCTCAGATGTTCAACATGAACATACCTATCTTCCCTCATCTTCTCCTTCCTATTTTATTTACAGTAAGAACAAATCTCCCCTCACTTTTCCAATTATGTAAATTACTAGTTTTGTAGTAAATGCCATAGATTCAATATGGAGGTTCTCCAAGCTGATTTTTACATGCAATTCATTTAAGCTGCCACAAGGAACTGGAGATGTTTTTGTTTAGTTTTATTCTGTTGGCTTAGAATTTGTACTTGTGACATTTTTGTCAAAAAAAAAAAAAAAATTTTCAAAAACAAATGAAGAGTACGTCTGCAGAAAAACCCAGAATCCAGTCAGATAATGTCAGCAGCTTAAAAAAAAGGGATGAAGCTTAAGTATTGGAGTCTTGTATCATTGTGACAACTGCATAAGTCATCATCTATCATGGCTACCTCCCAAGTTCTGCAATTGACCCCCTTCCTCCTACACCTAAACTCTAGAAAAAATTTACAGTTCAGATTTAGATAAAAAAATGAAGACAGTTATTTAAAAAAAAACTTGTATTTTTTTTTTTTTTCCAAGGATTTTGATAAGTTCATGAGTTTTCTGAAAATTTACTTGGGTCAGTCTGTATTGAGTCAACCATTGATTTTCTTTTTACAGCTTACCAACCTTTTGCAGGTTAATTAAAGCCAGAAAATATATTTTAGATGCTAAGATTATTTTTTTTTAATACTAATGATTTACTAAGACTGGTATTAGTAATTAAGACATAGCATAGATTGAAATTGGTTGAATTGATACTTTTCTCAAGGGTATTAGTATATTTAAGTAAATATAACAAACCTGAGTCTTCGCTTTTCATTTCCAAGCCATTATTCGTTACACTAGCCACACATCCAAGCTTACAGCACCTGGTATTCCCAAGTGGTCACCCATCTAAGTACTGACCAGACTCGATGTTGCTTAACTTCAGTGATCTTACAAGAATCCGTGCTTCAATGTGGCCATCACAAACTGAGTAGATCATGGAGAAATAAACTAAACCATGATGCAAGGGTTGGCAACCTCCAGCCTGTGAAGGCATTTTCACCAGCCCGCGAGCCTGATTACCAATGACTATTTTTAACATGAGAGACGAGGCTTTCGAATTAGACTATCTGCCAGTTATCTTTCATGAGACTTATTTTACCAAGTTGCGTTGCCTACGTTTAATGCCAAATAATGGATACATATTTGTTATGACCCTTGGCTACATTAAAAGATAACAGAAGCGAAAGGAACGATAAAGTGAAAGAGGCCAGGGAGGGACTGACATGCGAGGTAGCAGAAATCTAAAGACAGTTAAACATACGCGCATTATACATACATGCCTCATGAATGTGTGGATGATACCGCATGTGTACGTACGTAAGTGTATATGTTTGCAACTATTTGTACTCGTATGTATGGGCATATGTGCTTCGTTTTTGTTTGATGTATGTATGTGTGTGTGTATGTGGGGTTTGTTTGTAGAACAATTTTCAATAACAGTTTCAAACCTACACGTCATAATTTCATCCATTTCACTTCGGTTGATTTTTTTCACTTTGAAGTATTTTGACGTTCCTTGAGGAAAAGTAATTTTTGTTAGGTGTTTTTTTTTTTTAATTTTAGTTTTTCTAATTTCTCAATGTTTATTTAGGTTGACAGGGGGTCTGCAGATGTAAGTTTCCTTAATTTTTCATTAATGACATTCGTCCAGCCCGCGACCAATCATTATAACATGATCCGGCCCGCGGGGTCAAATGAGTTGCTGACCCCTGCCATAATGGATGAAATTTTGTTTGGTAAAGTTGAAAGTAACCATCTGTGACAAGATTACAGTTCATATGAGAGTGAGATCAGGTGACATCTGTCAATTTTGGCAACTTTATTTTTGTTAAGGTAACTAAATCATAGGTAGGCAAGTAGGTAGGTGCATTGGAAATCTTATATACACTGCGTGCCAAATTATTATCGAGAACTTTTTTTTCTAATATTTCAAAAACTGTCCAATCAATTCACACAAAATTTTCACACAATGTTGGCAACACTGGCCTGCGCAATCACTGAATTTTTCATACTGATCTGGGCAATGTAAACAAACTGGCGCCATATTTGTTATCAGCACGGTGATTTGAGTGTGCCAAATTATTAGAAAGGTTTAGTAAAATTCCCAGAATTAAGCAAACAAAACCTTTATTAATGTCGCACGCGAATGTTTATGATCAAAAGAAGCTAATAGATAAGATAATCAAACAAATAACAGATACAAACAAAGGCACAGTTTAAAACAAATTAATAGGGAATGTGCTTTCCCTGTTTTGAAATTACTTGAAAAAGTCGACGATCCATAGAATTTGTTAATTGTAGGATGTCATCTGCTGTAATGCCACGAGATATGTCAAGAATTGCTTCCCACAACTCAGCGTTGCTCCTGAATTGTCGTCCGTTAGCGTACAGTCTTCGCTTCATGATGCTCCAAAGGTTTTCAATTGGGTTCAAATCCGAACAATTTGCTGGCCACTTCATTTTTTGAGGTCCATCGAAGCCTAATTCAGTAATAGTCTTGTGAGCAGCATGTGAGGGAGCATTATCTTGCATAAAATCAATGGCCCTTCTGAAGGCAACTCTGCCTTTTCAGCCACGGTTCAAGATGCTCCTTCATAAACGCTATGTATGCATCAGCAGTCATTTTAACGCCATCTGGTACTCTCCATGTGCCCACTAATGTTTTTCCAATAATACCACCCCAGATCATTATGCCTCCACCACCTTGTTGGTGTCTCAAACACTGATGGCGATTCTGCCCGTTCGTTATCCACCCTTTGCACCATTTATCTGGCCATTCAAGTGTTTCTCGAGTTTTGTCTGTGAACAAAACTTTAGAGAAGTCAATCTTCATATTGTCCTCAGCCCATTTCAATCAATTTTGAATGTGATTTCTCATCAACGGAGGCTTCGAATCAGGTTTGACTGTTGCTATTTCCCTCAGATACTGACACCGAGTACTTTTAAACACAGTAGGATCCCAATGCGACTGAAAAGCTATTGATTGATAAGTCCAGGGTTATTGTGTGGCCTCTTGTTTAAGTCATGACATGAGACGACGTGAAATAACCTTTGGCTTGTCTTTATCTGCCCTTTTGCGTACTTGTGTAGGGTCGGCGGTGAACTTTTTTTTTTTTTTTTTTTGATGACACCTCCCTATCATTTTAGAAATTTCTAGGGTAGATTTACCTTTTGAGAGTTCTGAGGTGAGTTTTCTTTTCAGCATCACTTAAACTTTTATGACCCATCTTTTCACTAAATTCTTACACTTTTCTAATAATTTGGCACTCTCAAATCACCATGCTGATAACAAATATGGCCAGTTTGTTTACATTGCGCAGATCAGTACGAAAATTTCAGTGATTGCACAGGTCTGTGTTGCCAACATTGTGTGAAAATTTTGTGTGAATTGATTGGACGGTCTTTGAAATATTAGAAAAAAAAGTTATCTCAATAATAATTTGGCACGCAGTGTATATATAAAGATTAATTCACTTGTCACATTCAGTCAAGCAGCAGAGAGAGAGAGAGAGGGGGTCATAGGCAAACAAAAGAGAGAGAGAGAAACAGTAAATGGGGACATGTGTAACACCTTCGTCGTGGACAGCCTGGGGTGAATCCTGGTTTCATGAATGGAGTGATCTCTTTGATCCTGACCTGCCCTACCCAACATGAACCTTTCATGTGTGGTGAATGTATATACTGTATTTTCCAGCTTACAAGATGAACCTTTTTTTTTTCCTGAAAAATGTGTGCGTCTTCCAAGACAAATGTAAGCCAACACACCTGATCAAGTAAGCTTAGACGGTCACCTAATTGGCTTGACTGACAGGTTTGTTGATTTGTAGAGTCATTGCACTATAATGTCAGCTATCTAATTCAGCTTTTTATATAATGCAGCCTCAGTCGTTAGCTGTTACAAGTATTTCTAAGACTATAAACCTTCCTGGAGCTGAGCCACAAGCTTGAACATGCTCTGTTTACGATCTGTGGCAGGAGCCTTTCTGCTCTTGACTAGGATGTATTTGCCATACAACCAAAATCGGACGAGTGATTAATGTGAGGGATGGATGATGAATGTGTTGGATGAAAATGACTTTTTTTTTTTTTTTTTTTCTTAGAAATTTCTTTCCAGTATTAGGGTGCATCTTGTAAGCTGGAAAATAATTTATGTTTATGATATTAAATGGAAAATGATTTCAGATTATGAACAAAGCTGTGTGTCATACCATGTTTCAAGATTTTTAAGAGAGTCATCACTTTTCTTCTATCTGAGAAAAGTTATCAGAGCAGATTTTAAGAAAAATCAACATTGTACTTGGTGTAATAGCCGGGGTTTGATGTGATAAGTACTGACACCAAAACTTAGATTCATAGATCTTACCAATTTTTGAGCATTTTGTCTCTGTTAATGTCTATTTATTTCTATATATTTTTGAGACGGTCTTTAAAGACCTAATTTTTGCTCACAAACTGATTTCAAAATGACTTTTAAACTCTTAAAAACAGAAGGAAGAAGAAGGGAAGGACTAAAAAGTAAGGAGAGAGAGAAAAAAAAAATATGTACGAGGGTCATTCAATAAATAAGGCAAATTTTTCGGTACAAGGACTTCTAATACAGATAGAAGCTTACTTTTTTATTTTTATTTTTTTTTTTTTTTTTACTTCTTTTTCACATGGATTTAATTTCTTTTGCAGATTAAAAAATAATCTTTGAGAGTTTTGGCAATTAACAAAGATGGCCGACCAAGAAGCATGCTCCAGGTCGAAACAGCAGTCAGTTATCAAGTTCTTGGTTGCTGAAGGGTGCAAACCAGTTGAAATTCAGAGGAGAATGTCAACTGTGTATGGTGCCACATGTTTCTGCCAAAAAAAATGACTACAAGTGGGCTAACTTGTTTAAAGAAGGATGAAGACAGGCCTGGGAGTCCTACAGAAGTGAGGTCTCCTGAGGTGATCAAATCAGTCAATGACCTGATTCAGTCTGGCAGAAGAACTACTGTGAACTGCTGAGGCAAGTCAAGAAAGATAAAGAACAAACGCAGGGGTCATCAGTCAGAAGCAGTCATCTTGCATCATGACAACGCAAGGCTTCACACAGCAGCCCATCAACGAGCTGGGCTGGGAACTGCTCCCTCATCCCCTTTACAGTCCAGACCTTGCCCCTTCAGACTTTCACCTATTTGGTCCCTTGAAAGCGTTCACGAGAGGCACGAAGTTTAAAAGTGACAATGAAGTCAAAAATGTTGTGAGCGACTGGCTGAGACATCAGTGCCTCTCTGGATTCTATCGTCTTGAGAATATATATATATATACACACACACCACTAATATTATCTCTCTCTACACACACACACATATATATATATATATATATAAAAATGTGAGAAATATGAGGGAATATGGAAGCTTGTGCACAGATGAGAGAAGTGGGTGCCAGTGCTGGGAGACGACGAAGAAAAAAAAAAAAAAAGTAAGCTTCTATCTGTATTAGAAGTCCTTATACCGAAAAATTCACCTTATTTATTGAATGACCCTCATAATTTATTTATTTCTTTCATTCATTTTATCTTCAAACCCTTTGGTGTTAACAAACCTCAGAAGATTAATCTCTTATCATTCTCAAGACGATAGAATCCAGGTAGAACTCTTTGTCCATGACAGAATAAGAATATAATATAAAAAAAAAAAAAAAAAAAAGGCTGAAACACTAATATTCCATGGTTATAATTTATTACATTGGAATCATAATCACGATCCAATTCATCAGACCTACATATTCAAAACGAAATCAGAAAATATAACTCCGAGTATAAAAAACAAAATTTTAGTGAGAGTGTATGTGTGGGAGGGAAATGTATGAAAGCTCTACAGAGAGGGGTAATAGGCCTAAAGGTAGAGGTGGGAGATAAAAATTTAACCGAAGTTTTAAAGAGAGGAGTTAAATAATGGTAAATTATAACCATGGAATATTAATATATATATATATATATATATATATATATATATATATATATATATGCATGCCATTCTGTTCCTGTATCTTTCACCATCTTTGAGGCAACTTCATGATTCCATCCTCCAAAAATTGTGTGAGTGATGAATTGATTTAAGCAGTTTTTACTGGTATCCAGAGAATAGAAGTTCACTTCAAGAGACACTGGTTCTCATATGATCACTGAAGTTAAGCAACATCAAGCCTTGTAAGTATACAGATGAGTAACCACTTGGGGAAAGCAGGTGCCATAAGCTTGGATGTGTCGGTTGTGCAATATTAGTAAAATTCATTATTATTACCAAAATTTCTTGTAATCTAAAACATATTTTCAGACTTTAAATCATTTGCAAAGGGTTGATAAGCCATAAAAAAAAACAATCTTTTTAGAGAAATAAGTAAGTGGTAAACTGAAGGTCATGCTTGTCCAGCTGTACTGTTTTTTTTGGGGGTTTTTTTTATAAAAAAAAAAAAAAACAAAAAAAAAAAACAATGATGTACATCCTGTACAAAGCCCAAGTGCCACTTGAGGTAGGGGATTACAGAAGCACTACCCCAAGCAAGGTCATAAAGCCACTATGGTACAAGTGCCCACCAGAAGTGGACAAGAAGAAGACTTTAAAAGGAACTGGAAAGCCAATCCTAAACAGGAATCAAGGAAGAAACCTCTACTCCTGTTCAAAAGACCAGGGAGGAGTATGAACTGTATGGTCTGTTTTCGGGAATGACAGCAATCTCCTATTTGACCAATTCAAACTCGATTTCCACTATTTAATCTGTCAACCTGTCAGAATTCAACCTGATTTGGGGTAGGGGGGGGTTAATGCACAATGCCCTTCCTGCCCCATGCAATGACACAAACAGGTCTTTCTCCCCCCCCCCAGAACGTCTTTTGTTCCACATTGTTGTAAACAATTCATTTTTCATCACTGGGTTGGTAATGAAAATTTTGGTTGGCACTCTCTTTGAACAGGATTTCCTTTTCAGTCCTAAACCATGTTACAGTGATATGAAGATGCTGTAACTGGGATTACCAAGGGAATGAGACGTAGATGAGCAAGAAAACTGTTACAAGATTAACCAACATCTTCAATCATCGAGTCTGCTTCCGCTAATCAAAGCCACAGCAAAGTTCAACATGCTGTTACAAATTTTCTAAAGGACATCAGTCATCAATGATGTAGATTTTTTTTTTTTTTTTTTTTAAAGCAATTCACTCCAAGCAGTTGTGAGTTCAATACCAGACCACAGAAGTGGTGGACCAAAAACTTGGAGTTGAATTAAAGGGAAGTAACCAAAACATCTGGAAGAGTCATGGCATGTGAAACTAGAACAATCTACCCTGATGGATGAGATAAAGGGTTTGGTTTGAAATTCCAATTACCTGAAGAAGGCTAGAACTTACAGTAGCCGAAACATTGTGAATATGACAAGATGTAGATAACAGTCCAAATAATGCAAGTAATCATGATACCTCATCTCAGAGATCCAATTACCTGAAGAAGGCTGGAACATACAGTGGTCGAAATGTTGTGAATATGGCATTGAAGATGAAGATAACAGGATAGAGGTAAGGGGAGTCAAGGGTGGCTAATAACAACAATTCTCAGGAAGCAAGTGGCTGTCCTATTAGGTCCCACCTGTGGGGGGTGTAAGTGAGAGTGTCCACTAAGAGGAAGCAAGATGGGAATTAGGATTAGTAGGAAGATACAAGTTACGATGGTAGGAGAGCTGCCGGTGATTGGCTGTAGCAATTATGCATGGGGACCCTCGAAATAAAAACCACATTCATCTTTGATATAAGCAGAGGTTTGGGCCACGAATGATGGAGATCATAGTAGAGTTGCAGAGAGTTGTGCAGGGAGTGACGAACAGCAGAGGGGCAGGAAATGACTAGCAGAGCAACAAACAGCAGCATTGCAGAGAGTAGAGTGAAGTCCCTAAAAATTCCTGGGACAAAATCATAATAAGGCCCTGTTGTATAAAAGCAAGGGTGGGCACATAAGAAATTGGAACGACTGAGAGAGAGAACCCGATATGCAGCCAACTCTCTCTCTCTCTCCTTAATTCTGCCTGTATATAAAGATTTGGACTCTATTGAAGTGATTCCAGTCTTCCACGATTATTTATTCGTAATCTATTTTTTTTTTACTAATAGACCCTTGTCCTGCCCCCAGTACACTCAGCATACCCTGTTGATCCAGGATTGACGAAACCATTCTTCAGGTCAGAAAATTCACAACGAGGGTGGAGAATGGATTGTTGTCACTTGGTCCCGATTAGGGAATCTGCTTGGCCTAATGACTGAACTTGCAAGTTTCTCGTGGGTGATGAGGACCCCCATCACCTGCTGTGTATGGCATTAGTAATGTGGTATTTTTCTAAATTTAGTTATTTTGTAACAAACCAAAAAAAAAAAAAAAAAAAAAAATGACGTTTATTATTTTAAAGATTGAATAAAAAATTATTTTCAATAACATGGCTGAAAAATCACAAATTGTCAATAATAAATTATTATTCACAGATCTTCCAAGCAATGCCAGGTATCCTTGCTTGTTGTTTATAATTTTATTAATCACTAGTGGATGGTTTTAGTAAATAATAAAGACTAGGCCTAGGCTCTATGATATTTGGGCCGATCACAAATGTCAATCCAACCAGAGTGCAATGGAAGGGCATTGCTGTAGAAGAATTTGGTGTAAATTTTAATAATTTTTTTGGTGGGTGGGGTGAATTTAAACAAAAGATTGGCAGTGTTTCTGTTTCTAATTCTTCCACACCCTGTCTTAAACCCCTTTGTGTTTTGTCTGAATAGCTTTTTATGTTTGTTTTTTAATGTCTTGCGGGGTGTTGACCACTAAACAAAAAAAAAAAAAAAAAGTGCCTTACTCTTTCTCCCTCTTGTTAATATCATTCATTCATTATTATCATCATTATTATTACTATTAATAATTAATAAACTAAAAAAAAAAAAAAAAAAAAAACATATGATGTACCTTACTCTTTCTGCCAAGAGTAGAAAATTTGTTTGGAGGCTCCTTTATTTCCCTAACAAAATTCAGTAGAAAATACTGAACCGTTTCAGAATTAATTAATTAGTTGATTAATTATTAATAGTAATAATATTATTATCATTCATAATGGATAGTGGCTCACATTGAGAAATCGGAGAGCCGAGTTCGAATTCCAGTCAAATCCATTACATTCACTTACGTGCTAATACCTTTGGGAAAGGTGTGAATCCTCTTCTCCCTCCAGCTATGGGTAAATAGTACAAGACAGACTGGGTTCTATACCCTTGGATGGCAACTGGTCTATGAGAAGGACAACTCTGAATTCAAAACCTGTGGACCAAACCCCAGCTATGGGTTAAATAGTTCCACTGCCTTGTGGAAATCTTTGGGAGAAGAAAAGGCTAAAGAGTAAACCCTACACAAACCCAGAGTGGAGCCCCTAAGGCAGATGGATGGCACTGTGCTACCTTCCAGCAACTCCTGCAGCTGCGCTGTTACCAAACTATTGGTTCATGCTTCCCTTTGGACTCTGCTAGCAAAAGGCCAAGAGGGGAAACTTAGACGTCCGGCCAGCCCTAGTTCTCCATACATCCCACACAGGTTCGTGGCACACTGTGCTGCTCCATCATCACCAGAGACGGACAGATGCCAGATCATTCATTCATTATTATCATTATCATCATATTATTATTAACAAGAGAGTCGCCGTTGATGAATTGAATTCAGTTTTAAAAGCTAAAAATGATAGTGTAGTGGTCTAATTGTTTTCTTGCCCCTTGTCAAACGTCAGGGTTACCATTTGTAGTGGTTTGGTAATAAGAATGGACAATTGTAGATGTCTGTTTATGGCTGTGTGAATAACATGACCACACAATTTATATTTGACGTAAAATTACCACAAAACATGAAATACAAGAAGGAACAAAAGGGTTTTAAAAACATAACATTTGTATTTATTTGTGCGTTGATGTACATGCGTAGAAGTTAAAGATCTGTTGGAGTTATGTCTCTTAGACTGGAAACATTTTTATCTGTACTCACAAAAGTTGAATTAATTATAAAGCCGAGAAATGCTGAATAAACTGTAGTTTTAGAAGAATATTTCAAAGAGAAAAGTTCTTGTTGCATGTTTCAAAAGGTTCTGTATGTTTGTAATGTAGTTTGGAAAAGTTCGTACATACGTGCATGCATGAATGTACTTTTAACGTCTGACCGTCCATGGTCGAGACGAGAATCCTTAAGATCACATCTTCTTAGGCAAATGAAGAAAGGCGAGAGAGAAAGCAAGCTTGTGTCTGCTATTTATAATTATTGTAATCACTTGACAGGATCGCAGTGAATGGCAGGAAACTTGACTTGGTCACACGCTGGAAAAATATTTGTACATGGGTGGATTGCAACGCCCACTTGTGTGTTTATTGACCAATTAGAAGCTGATATTTCCTGAAAATATTTAATAAGCTGAGTAGGCTCTCCGATCCACTTTTTTTTTGCACAAAAATGTACAAAATTAGAAGACAGTGTTAGCGGGATGCTACAATAGAAAGCCTAATTTTTTCAAAAATTAATTTAAATAGAATATAGTTTGTTTACCAAGTCAGCTTTAGATAATTTGCTTTTTAAGCCCCCGTGCTAAATATGTTATAAAAATTTGTCGAATAGTTATATTTAGGTGTAAATGTACATGCTTAATTTGAAAATAACTAAGAAATTTTGATAAAATCTACCATTTTGAAGTTATCAGCAATAGAATTTCGCACTCATTCATGTTATGGCTGACATTATTGACATTGTTTAGAGATATTTGCTGCGGAATAACCTTTTTTTATTGCGCACGCATTGAGTCCTTAGTTGCGCAGTAATTCAGTCAAGGAAGAACTGTGAAAAGGCTGTTAATAATGTAATCTTCTGCGCAACTCTAATCAGAAGCAAATGTATGCAAACAACACCAGTAATGGCAGCTGTGACATAACGTGAATGAATCTGAAATGTTATTGTCAATAACTGCTAAACAGAAGATTTTATCAAAATTTCTTTGTTATTTTTTAATTAAGCATGTATTGTAAGTTTACACCTAAATATAACTGTTTGGCAAATTTTTATTACATATTTAGAACAGGGCTTAAAAAGCAAATTAACCCCAGCTTTTTTTAAAATAAAATTATCATCGTATGATTTGTATTTAATTTATGAAGACATTTTAAAATTCGAAATTCTCAGATTTAAAAAGTAAAAACTCTTATTCCAGATTTGTGATTTCTGTTTATTTTTTTTATTCTGTTAAAAATGCTATAAACAGGGTCAATTATCAGAAAAGATAGGCAATATTTCTGTTTCGAATTCTTCCACACCCTGTACTAAAAACCTTCTTTTGCTTTTTATGTTTGCTTTTTTACCGTCTTGCAGGGTTGTGGGGGGATCGATTTAGTAAATAAAAGAGTAACTTTTAAAAAATGAATATTAAAAAGCAAAGCAAACTTAAATAAAATGAATAATGTTAAATACAATTATTTATTTGACAAAGAGTCGGGGGGGGGGCTACAAAATTAAAATAAATTAAATATACACACTCAGTATCACCCCCAAAGAGCAGTTGTCTGTGTTTCTTACAGGGGATGAAATCAATGTAAAGGAGAAGAAGAAAAAAAAAAAAAAAAGTTACTTCTGCCTAGAGGTTAAGATTTGTTTGGAGATTTATTTCCCTTAAGAAAATTCAGTAGAAAATCCTAACTATTTCAGAATTAATTAGTTGATTAATACATTAAATAATAATAATGATAATAATAATCAACAACAACAGCTTTTCATTCAACTCTGATAAAATTGGCAATTAAGAGTTCTCAAAACAAGGATGAGCGGTGAGCCTAAAAGCGAAAAAACGTTATGAAAAATAAAATGGGAAACCGAAGCAACAGTCAATAATAAACTCTTTTTCCCACTACACTACGACCTGATGACAAATACCAACAATTGTACGCCACTGTCAAAATGAGGGGTCGTTAGGTCAGGTTTGAATCTTATAATGTGGTGCTCGCAATATCACGAATAAAATACAAACAAAAAAAAAAAAAAAGAAAGTAAAATTGTTTAATTGAATTAGAAACAAAAAATTACAGGTTCCGGCGAGTTTCGAACTCGCGACCTTCTGCGTGTTAAGCAGACGTGATAACCACTACACCACGGAACCAGTTACTAAATAAAGGGTAATTTTATAAGTAAATATACTTTACATCATATTTGTGAAAATAATTTTCAGTTTTCAATTTTATATTTTTATTATATATAATTACTTTATTTATGAATTAACCTTTCCGGTTTTAATATATATATTTTTTTTAATTCTTGCTTTTCTAAAGTCAAAATGTTTTTTCCTTCGTCATCTCAGTCACGGGTTTCCAAATCAAAACAAAAATGAATTTTGCTTTTTAAACATCAATTTTACTTAAATTTTCAGATTAATCCAGTCATTACTTTGCATGTCATGATAACAAAATTGCAATTATTCATCAAATTTCTTGATTTTAATCTTTTATATTTAAAATTAAGACACGCTAAAACAATACATGTTTTGGCCAATAAGAGTTGACGATAGTAGTTTAAAAGGTATGGAAGACAAGAAACGAACCCCAATTATTTACTAACATCATATTACAACAGAAAGCTAAATGGCGAAACTGGAGGTAAGAATAATGAGTTGCATCGGTCTGCTTGGTGGGGATGAACTGCTCGACTTGAAAAAACAATAAACAGTATTCAAAATATGTTGGCCTGAACATCGACGTCAGTAAGAAAAAACGGTTTCAATCCAGCCAGCCACGTGGCACAACAAAACCATAACAATGGCGCATACATACAGCAAAGTAGATTTATTATGTTATTTGCTTTCTTATTTTCGGTTTTAGGACATACGGGGTAATTGTATTTTCAATCAGTGAATGAGCTTTGGAGAGATTTATTTCTGGGAGCCGATTCTCCCAAAAGTGCACAAAATCTACTATACAAATATAGAGATTTCAAAATTGTCGCATAAGACAGTAGCGTTGATTTCTATCTAATGAAATGATTGTTATTGAAATTTGAATTTGTGTAGGTATGTATGTGTGTGTGGTGATGATCGCTATACAAGAAAAATAGCTCTAATTACCTTCCCAGACCAAAACAAACTACTAAGTAAATGATCAGAACTCATCTCAAACGGCCACGAAAACAAATTTTTACTCCGTTACTTCAAAATTGCAAAGTAAAAACGAACAAGAATAAATGAAAATAATCAAAATAAAATAAGCAAAAACAAGTAAAATAAATTAATTTGTTGGGTAACCCCTCCTAATTTTTTAAACCGTTACTAGTGGACGCTCTCAACACTGTAAATATGCTACGATATTTTTCTCATTCTCTTCTTTCCTTATCCGCTTATTCGTCAACATGTAACCTATAGCGGAGAACGCTCTTCCCTTTGCGAAACGCATGAACAATATACACACACACACGTATGTATGCACATACACTCACTACAAATACTTTGGTTCAAAAAGGTTTTGACATTTTCTTACACACATTGTCGCTTGTATACCTTTGTTATTAATACATTATTATTTGTTTGTACATATATATTGGTTCTTGTCCTTTCTATTTCGTTACGTGGACTTGTCGGAGTTACCTCCTCCTTAATTCCCAAATTTTCACCAGGAGTCTCTCTACCCATACTATAAATACTGGGTGACTTCTTGCCTCGACCCTTATTTCCCTCGTGTCGCGTGGAGGTGAGGTAATTCTTTCTCTTCGTTCTTCATTTCAGCGAATACCCCTACTATGTGAGCTCTCACAAATGACAGCGTTTCCCATTTCTGGGAAGACGCTATGAACTTTACAAACATTCACCAAAATACAAACACAAAGGTTCACACACAAACTCAATGTTAACTGTCTATGTGCTTTGTAATTGTTTTGTTTAATTAATTTATATATATATATATATATATATGTCTTGTCTTCTTCATCTTCGGCTGGACACAACTAGAGCCCGCCATTTCTCTTGTAGTTGGACCTTCTAGCAGGAAATATAAATGCACGTGTTTTTGTTTGTTTTTTTCATCTTCACCCCACCAACCGGTCCTCTACAGACTCATATCCAGAGTTCGCCATGTCTGTTGTGGTTATTTCAGAAACAGCGTGTTATTCTCAATTTCAAGCAGCGACATTACTAATGCCCAAAACAATTTGAGAACCGCATACATCGGCCCGCAACAAATCAAAAAAATACTAAATAAACTAAGTAAATAATAATATATTATCCCACACCGTACAATCTTAAATTTTACATTGGTTCTAATGAGACTATTTGGAAACATTCACTTCTATCATTGTCGTATGGCTTTGGCTAATATTAAATGAAATAGCACTGCCCTCTTGAAATATCTCTGGCAATTGAAAAACGTTAATGAATAATGGCAAGGGCTAAACCGTTTAATGGCAAAGGGAATAAATGCAACCTGTATTTAGTTGAGAAAATAATTATCTTACAACATTTAAATAACCTGTACTTACTAAATAAGAGAAAACGACTGATGCTCACATGTAGGCCTATATCTACTTTAGCACGTAGACCAAGATTTCATTTTTTCTATAATATCCCAGTTTACTAAATGTAGGGGTTTATTTATTTATGAATTTGCTTATTAATATATTCATTTTTTTTAATATAGACATTCATTATATATTTTTATTTTTACATATTTTTAATGTTTTTTGAAAGTTTTTATAGTTGCACACACACACACACACACATATATAACAAAACATTAGGCAGCATATAATTTACATACAAAGAAATAATCACACATAAAATCAATCAGAAATATTAATGCGATTAATGGTGACATCCGTCACTAGAAACATAATATATGCATTAAAATACTGTTAATCCATAGAGTGAAGTGATCCTCGTCGAAACCATTGATGTCTGTAGTTTTCAGTTTATTTGATGTTAAAATTCTAGTACTTACGAATAGTCCTCTATTCATCATCAGGCATGTGTTTTTTTTCCTTATAAAATCAAAAACTTGAAGACGAAATACTCGTTTGTCGACCGAAAGATGTTTTTTGAATATCTGCTATTAATGACGGTTAGGAACAATTTTCGGAACGTGCAAAGACGCAACGCTAAGTTTTTTAAAATTTTAAGTGATAATTGTATTTAAATATTTCTTGTGATGTGTTAAATCCACGAATTTTATTTTACAACTGTATTCAGTTTATATGTCATGAACTAAGCATATAGTTCAATTATGTAGTGTAATGTCTTAGTAGTAGTTTTTTTTATAGGAATTTTTCTGTACTGCGGATCAATAGTTTTTTATAAACATAAAACATTAGGCAGCATATAATTTACATACAAAGAAATAATCACACATAGAATCAATCAGAAATATTAATGCGATGTATTTTAATGCATATATAAACTGGAATAACCAATCAAAATACAATTATTTTGTGCGTGTGTGTGTATATATATATATATTTAAAAATCCTTTACATATATATATATATATATATATACACACACCTTTAAAAACCCTTTATTATTATATATATATATATATATATATATATATATATATATATAATAAAAGGGTTTTTAAAGGTTCAAATCAATCAAACATCTCTCGCTAGGGGAACGGTGTTACATACTTGTGTATTTTGATTGGTTATATATCTGCATCAGCTTGTCTTTGCTCGTGCACACAGTTGACGAATGTACGGCGTTCCAAATGGTCAGCAGGTTTCAGTTCTTGTGTCAATTGAATTTTGAGGACGTGTAGAGACAAATCTGTTGTCAAAGTTTGATGTAACCTTGTTTGTTGTGGAGAGGTTCAATTCCTGCGTATGATGACGAATAGAGGTGTCTCGATTTTCGGCCACATTCTCGTGCACTGCAGCAAAGTTTTCAGCTGAACGGCATAAACGAGCACGCAATGGTGTTTTCACATCTGCCACCGACCCTGTTTGTTTGAATTTACGAACAATTCTTCCAATTGCACTCTCGGTTGGTCGATTATGTTGACCAAAAAAATCGCGAAGTGCGCGAAATGCATTTCTGTTTGCACGTCCATTTTCGTAATAGGCTTTTATAAATAACACGCTGTCTGAAATTACCAAAGACTTAAGTTATTAAATTTGAAAGAAAAAGAAAAAAAAATCATTGGACGCGTGAACTTAATTCACATTTAAAATCGGTCCAAGTGATTGGAACACCATAATGTGTCGCGGTCGCCATTAGCCGCTCCTTAGAAAGACGGCCTTGACCTTCACAACTCCTGATCTCGCAGATTTAAGTCAAGCAACATGCGAGAAACCAGACGACTAGTTCAATATCGTTGATGCCAAACCGTACCTCGTGAGCATCGGATTATGCAGCGCTTCCTCAAACACCGAACAACAATTGTATTAATTTAATATCTACGGTTTTCTACTCCCTCTAGCCGGGGAGTTCTTGAATGAATCGCTCCAAATATCATAAGCCCCTTTTTTCGTCCAAATCCAAGCTGCTCGGCCCGGTGGCCTGAATCAAAGTGTAGTACGCTGCCTTTGTGAGCTTCCGGTGCTTTGTCGAGAGTGTTACTCTTCGGCGCGATCCCGTCTCCGCGGTCGATCCGCCCTGGAAGACGTATCACCTCTCTGACCGTCTTCGCCAAGTGATACGCTTTGGCGCGATCCCGTTTCCGCGGTCGATCCGCCCTGTGAAGTCTATCACTGTTGTCGGTCCGCCCTGTGAAGTCATTCATTGTTCTGACTTGGCCCTGTTTAGGGACACCGATCAACCTGCTGCTGTTCCCGTCTATTCTCCCATCCGGCAGTCGACCAGCTACATCCGTTTCGCCGATCAACTCTACATTCGTTTTTTACCAATACGACCGAAAGCAGCTACCCCTAAACAAAACCAGTCATACCGGACCCGACACCGACTTGAACACATTTCTTCAGAGTACACTCTTGTACAATTGGCATTAATAAAATCGACATTATTGCTTCATAAACCTTCGCCTTTGTCCCCTCATTGTCTTGGCTGTTCACACGTTTCCTCATAAAGCTTGCGGGGGCGACATCCTTATCGGCCCCGCAACAAATGTTAATGATCAAAATAAAACGTGCAGAAGATGTACGGAAGGTACTTTCAAACGTAGATGGTACAATCATAGGTCGTCATTTAAACTAGCAAAACTTAGATACTACCAAACTAGATAACCATGTGTGCAAATTAAAAAAGAAAAAAAAAAAAAAAAAAAAAAGAGCAATCCGATTGTAAGGTGGAAAATTTTTAAAAAGGCCAAGCTTTACAGCAATCACAACAATATTTGTGACCTATGCCAACAGGAGAAATTAACAATGACAACATTTCCGGATCCTATTTACATTATTCGGACTCATCTTTGTCGTCATATTTATCACAACGTTTCGGCCGTTGTCCGCCAGGGCCTTCTTGAAATGTCGAACTGAACCCTTTATTTCGCTCTCTTGGGTAGTCTGTTCTAGTTCCACGTGCCATGCCTAATGGATGTCAGTTATCTCCTGTTAATTCCCCCTCTGAAAGTTCTCCACTGCCTTAACCAGGTATCCTGTTACTGGATCTAACCAACGTCTTTATCCACTGTGCCATGTGCCCTTGAGGACTTCTGTGTATGGATTTCTAAGTATTATAAACCTAATGTCTTCAGCAACTTTTTTTTTACCAGTGCTCATATTGCAATTTTTATTATTATGATTGCTTTTCTCTGGCACACCTTACTGGTTCCAATATTGTATTTATGTTATAGAGTAGTTTCACAGTGGAGGCTTGTATTTCACTAAGTCAGTCCTAAAAAGGTTCGACGTACAAAACGTTAGGAACTTGATATAATAGTTAATGACGCAACAATCTAGTTGTGGTGGTTGATACTTTAATGTCCGACATCGACTGACTGACCAACGCACTGGCCTGGCGACTGCTACTACTTATTGTATGTGGGACAGTCTATTAACAATAGAATAGGTATGTTCCAGTATCACAATTTATTTCTATGCTTGGTCAGCTCAGGAGATTTTTGTGGCCTAGCATATGTGCTGATTCCTTAAGTTTACGAATTTTCCAATGGTGTTCTATGTTTAGGATTTCAACCTGATCCCATAGAGGGCGGTGATCTCCCTTTTCTCTCCATATGTGGTCAGCCACGCCTGATTTTTCCACTTCCAATCGTGTTACAGCTTTCTAGTGCTCTTGAAGCTTAACCTTAAGGGGGCGGCCTGTCCCCCCTTTATATTTCTTTCCGAAGCTGCATGGGATAGAGTACACACAGGCTTTAGTTATATTCTCCTCTAGGGGGGGGGTCTTACTCGGGTACTAGAACAGTCTACCCCAGCGAGGGGAATAAAGGGTTCAGTTCGACATTCCAACCACCCGAAGAAAGTCGGAGCGTACAACGGCCGAAACGTTGTAATAAATATGGCGACAAAGATGAGGACAATAGTCCGAATAAGGTAAATAGTGTACATAATCTCATATCAGAAATACAGACAGATTTCCGGATCCAAAGAACTTTTTAAACCAGAAATCCGAAGTCTTATGTCCTTGCTTACATATTAGAAAGTTCCACATATGAGAATGTACATTTCAATTAACCCCACACCAATAAATTTATAATACCTTTTATAATATCTCTCCCCACCTCTTCTGCTCCTCCCTTTGTATCACACCCAACATCGTGCATTTGTTTATTTTTGAAAATAATATGGCGTAAATAAATTTCAAAGAAAAAAAAAAGTCTAAGAGGACTTTTATTAAAAATCGCCTGAGGATAGCGTAAGGTCGAAACCAAGGTAGCGAATTTAACTGACCACCAGAGGCTGGGATAGATAGGCATGAGTCTATATAGATAGATACGAAGAAGTAAATGAAACAGCTAAGTAAGCGAGACAACCCTATTTTCAACAAACTACTAATATTCTACTGTGAATGAGAAAGGGACTGGTAATGTTTCGTTGAAAAATTTAGAAAAGGCATTAGGTTATCATTTCGTTTAAGGAGTTATCGGTTAATGGCGGCACTTCCTGTAGTGAACAATTTTATTATTGTTGTATTATGTTCTCTTGGAAAAGGAGACAGGGCAGTGACATATTGTGTTGTATGAAACATGACTCGGTTGGGATTTTTTTTTTTTTTTAATTTGACACTCTGGTATCTTTCGGTTAGAAAGAAAGAGTTTGTATCCTTTTTTTGTCCTGTTTTGTCGGAGAAAATTATATATTTGAAAACATTTTTTATGTTTATACGCTCTTTTTATAGATGCAAATATTTAAGTAAATGCTCTGTTTATAATAAAAACAGTATTAACAACATTTACCGGCCTGAATGTCCGAGAAATTTTCATAAAAAATATGCGTCCACCGCATTTGTATGTATAAAAAGAACGTATAAACAAAAATGTCTTAAAAAAATAATTGTCGGACTTTGTCCATTTCACACACACACATATTATATATATATATATATATATATATATATATATATATATATATATATATATATATATATATAAATAAATGGACAAAGTCCGATAAATACAATATATATTATAAAAAAAATAACCGCGTTTAATAAGGTGCAATCCAAAAAAGCGAGCAATACAAATTCCGGAAAATTTGGGTTGTAGATTAAAATTTAATTAGGAACACCAAAATTCAAACTACCACGCTACCCAGATTCCGACGCGCCTGGGGAGACCTAAAGGTCGAAACCTGGGTAGCATGGTAGCTTGAATTTTAGAGTCTCTCTCTCTCGATATATATATATATATATATATATATATATATATATATAATAGTGGTAAATATACACATACATATGCAATCACATACACTACACACATTACATTACATAGATATGTATAAAAAATAATTCCAAGAGGATAGAATCCAGTTAGAACTCAATGCCCAGGACAGAGTAAGGATAGAATAAAAAGGCTTAAACCCTAATATTCCATAGTCATAAATTATTCCATTGGAATCGTAAATACGATCCAATTCATCAGACCTACAAATTCAAAAAGAAAACTGAAAAAAAACAACTCCGGAAATAAAAAATAAAATTTAGTAAGAGTGTATGTATGAGAGTGTGGGACGAATGTTAGAGTAAATGAAAGCTATAGGGAGCGGTAACAGACGAGAGAAGAACAGGAAGGTCTAAAGATGAAAGGAGGATTAAAATTTAACAGAGAGAAGTTTTAAAGAGGGGAGTTAAAGACGGTTTAAGTGAGAGAAATATGAATATTCTCGGATGCCTAAAATACATTAAAGATATACCAGAAAAGAGTATACATTTTGTGGTGACATACACACACAATATCTTAAAGATCAGAAGATGAGAGAGGGAGAAGAAAAGAAAAGAAAAAGTCTATTAACTTATAATATATATATATATATATATATATATATATATATATATATATATATAGTCTAGGAGAAGGACAACTTTGAATTCAAAACTTGCGAAGGGTTATTTGGGGACCTTGTGGCACGTAGTTAACCAACACTGTATTCGGCTCTTCAAAAAGAGTGTTGATGGTTCTGCACAAAACCTTCACCAATATAATCAAATCTCATGTGCTGGCACCGAGCTGTCAGTTTCCTAGGAACTAATCTGCTTGACCGGAGAGTCGAATGTGTGTATTATTATATATATATATATATATATATATATATGACTGATCGTGAATAGCAGTAAGAGCACTTCCATATTGATTCTTATTTACAAAAAAAAAAAAAAAAAAAGGCTTGCACAAAAAGTTCCCTTCATGCGCCTTATTAAGAACAAGGCAATATAACAGCAAAATTATAAAAACAATTTGTCCTAAAGAAAGATTCACAATATAATTTCTTTCAAATCAAGAAAGAAAAAAAAACTCTAAGAGAAACAAAAATTGTTGAAAAAGAAATACTTAAAAAAAAAAAAAAAAAATGGGGCAAAAATTAAAGAAAAATAAACAACATGCTTTTTCGACGGGAATCCCAGGGAGAAATAAAGATCTTTTGCAATATTTCCCCACTTTCGTGGTCGGCCTAAGGGTTCTCTTTGTTCTTAAGACTGTCGATATTTTTCCCTTTGCTCTGCTGGCGACATTCTCACGAGGAAGCCTAAATCCTTTCTACAGTCAGCTTCATATTCGACGACCAAGTCAAGCCGACCCTCCTTCGCACGTAACGTCTAATCCCTTCTAACCTTCTCTACCTTTCAACCACCTTTTGTGGTCTCTCACCGTCCAACTTCTAACGCTATCCGATGACCAGTCTTCTTAAATAAATACTCTCGGAAGTGGTTCAACGGACCTTGATATTAAATTTACGATTGCGAAAGCCGCACTTTTCATTGAACAATAAATACGGGGATAGAATTTTTTTTCTGAATTTGTAAAATAAATAACCAATAGTCAACAAAGATAGTTATTTCTAGCGGTCCTGTTTTTTTTTTTTTAGAACCAATGCTAAATCAAAAATTGAAAAAAAAAAAAAAAAAAAAAATTTACAGACAAAATTATTTTTTTTTTTTTTTTTTTTTTTTACCATCTATCTTTAAATATACTTCGGTCAAAAGTTCATAAAAAAAAAAAAATCTGACTAACATTTTATTTAGTTTCAGTTTTTAACTGATTATGTTAGTACTTTGTATGTCCATTCCACGAAGTCGTTCTTTGCAGATTGACAGATTCTCGATTGGATTTAAGTCAGGAGAGCTCCCAGACCAGTCTATAGTACTTTGATTTGCTCACTCATAAGGCTTGCCAGTTTGTTCGTGAAGCGTTACAATTTTCGTACGCTTTCTTGGAGTTACGTCCATCGAAGACAATGACCGTAGGACAACTAATCGACAGTCGAGACAATAGTATCTGAGCGTGATAAAAATCTGATGTAATCAAGGATGACGCAATATTTTTCAAGGCCAAATTTCATCATGCTCCCCCAAAACAGATTCATATTACTGCACACCACTGCAACACACCTCATTTGAGAAAAAATAGAAATAGATTCCACCTTGATAATCCAGTGGGTCTAAAACTTTCCATATAATGAAAGAAAACTAAAGCGGTTGTTTCAATTAATTTGCACAAGGGTGTAAAATAAATTTATATATTAGAAGGGCAAATTGTAAGCAGAAGTTTTATCACTTGAGGAAGTTCAACAGCAGCAAAAACTAAAATGTACAAACTGAGAGAGAGAAAATAATTGCATAATCCAGACGTTGACATTCCACACTACTTCGAACAAAAGGTTAGGAAGGAAACAATACTGAAAAGATCAATAACAGTTACTGGACTTGAGAAACCTAACATTTTCGTGGCAACTGTTCTGATGAGGTTTTTTTTTTTTCTGGTGCCCCGACTACATGAATTTAAGCATGCTGCTAGATTGGCAACTAGGTCCCACCGTTTTGTTATTGAAGTAGATAGAATAGAAGTGGCGGTTGCAACTAACAGTTTTTTCTCGCGCTTCCCATCTGTAGAATTTCGTTCCGATTTCTTGCTTCCCTGATAACTACAACCTTCAAAAATTTAAATGCAACGTTAATCGCCATCTTCTGCCTTCTTGAACCATGTTCTTTTTTTTCTTATCCTTTCCTCAATCCTTTCCATTTTCAGCCTTCTCATTCTGTTTTCACTTTAATTCCTTGTAACTCACTACGTTCCACAGGTCGTCCTGAGTATGACGATAAACTACATCCGGCAGCAAGGCCTCTGATCAGAAGGTTTTGAGGAGCGTCGAACCACCTCTTAATTGCAATTGTTCCCAGGTCGACCCTGACCGGCGGGGTGGATAGCACCTGTTAGGGAACCAGCTAGGGGCAAATAGTTGACCCCTAACCTGGGGACGAAACACTATGAATGTATAAAAATAGATTTTTATAGTAAAAATATTAGCAATTCCTTTTAAAAATTTAGCAGCAACGTATTTTTGAAAAAAAAAAAAAAAATTATCAGCAAAAGATTTGACTCCCGACAAAAACCCACTTTACAAAAATATGTCAATGAAACATGATCTACAAACTAATTTCTTACAAAGAATACATTCTATTTATACGAGCCTATCCTAAAAATCTTGTCGGCATTACATAATTCATTGAGGTGTTGATATGCTGTAAAACAAAATAAACCAAACCAAACCATGAAATATACATATATACATAATATTTTATTAAAGATGTTTCTTAAATTCTTAAATGTTTTTTTTTTCTTTTCTGAACTGTCAGGAATCGGATTTCGTTGTTACATAAACAAATTCTGTAGTCATAGCAACAGAAATTAAATGATTAATTAAGAAACTAATTTCATAATCTACTTCCTTTTATCTTCTATTCTGCGCCTGCGTCTCCATTTGACAACTTCCTGGAATCACAAAAGCTGAACGAAAGAAGGTAAGTGATATTTCTTTTCAGGGCCGGTCCAATTCCAGATCATTTTTTGGTTTTGGAAAGGTTCATTTTGGGTCCTAATCTTTGTTAAAGGATGGTAATGAAGTTAGCCCTAATAGGACCGGTGCAAGGCCCTCGTGCCCCACCCTCCGAATCTATAATACGTGCCTGCTGAATCTATTATACCCCCTCCCGACACACAGACACTACGCTATCTCAATTTTCAGAAGGTAGTATTTATATAAAATATAAATTTGATTATAACCTAATTATGTACAATGGCGGATCATATTCAATATAGGTGAACAATTCAAGTAGAAAAATTGAAAATAAATCCAATGTATCTAAATACAAATTAGAGACATGTCATAATAGATCATTTCATCTTAAGTAAATCAGCAATGTCATGTGGCAATTTCTCACATCAACTTGAGATTCTTCTTGTTAAAAAGTTGATTTTAACACGTTCAACATTATGGAGAAACAAATGTCGAATTTTTCCGTGATGTAGCCTGAGAAAAATAAATTCACGGGTTTGGACAAAAGAAAAAAAGACCCCAAAATGGCGTCAAAATTCACGATAGTTTTTCATCCTTTAAAAATAGTCAGTTGTGCTTGGCTTAATTTGTAACGTATATAAATGTGGGTAGAAAAAAAAGCAGATGTTGACAAGATAAGCGAGGGTCACAAAGCATTGCCTGGGGCCCCACAATCAGGCCTACCTCTCCCCTCCCGACTCGGTCATATTTATTGTATAACATGATAACATAAAATGTCATTAAATATTAGACTGTGTCAAGGTTGATCAGAAAAAAAAAAAAAAAAATGAAAACAGTCATAAGCTGTCATTTGTCTGGATTGGAAACAAAGATCTAAGTTCGGTTTGGTAATCGTGAGATTAACCGTTTGCAGACAGGAAACAGACATTCATTGATCGAACAGTCAGCATTACTGTCGGTTAAAATTTATGTTTTCTTTTTTCTGGAAATTAAACTTGTCAAGCCTACTAAATGTTATAGCTCTTGCAGATGGGAGTTTCCTTCCTAAACTTTTGTTTAAGTTACTGTAGGAAGTTAACATCTTTGTTATATCATTATTTTCTCTTAATTACAGTAATGGATAGCGGCTCAGATTGAATAATCGGAGAGCAGAGTTCGAATTCCAATCGAATCGGTTACCCTATGTATGAAGAGGTATGGATCCTCCCAACACCTATAGGTAAATAGCAGGACAGACCGGGTTCTATAGCATTGGATGGCACCTGGACTGGTCTAACGCAGAAAGAAATGGCAACCTACAGCGGGAGAAAAATCTGCCTCGTCAGTCATGTATCGAAAGATTCATGATCGCCTAAGCATGTATCACGCATGATACATAATTGACTGATTACCGATGGTGTTGCCATTGGGCGCCAGTCTATAGAGTCTGAAGAAGCACTCCTTTACTTGAAAAATTGAGTTGAGAAAATGCTTAGACATTTCTTGTTCAGGCTGATATTTTCGTTTTGCAGCACCCCACAGAGTTGGATAAATGTACCCCCAGCACAATTTATCCTCTGTTCATTTGTCCATATTTCCTAAGGCTAATCAAGACACCGAGGTATCTGAAACGCTTACTCTTTAATAATAACACACTCTGAATTTTAATACAGGATTCGGGATACCGTAATCGAATCCTGACATGGAATCTTGACTTCAGTCGTTATGACTTGGTTTCCCTCTGTCTTTTCTACAAATATTTCCATGACATTCTGTCCTGATGAGCCTTTCTCCTTAGTGTCCAGACTGCATGGATTTAAGCAAGAGAGTGTCTGACGATCGCAAATAGCGTGAAAACTAGGGTCACAAACGCATCAATCCAACTAAATATGTTAGGTCTATCACTGATATTCAGCGCTTTCCAATAAGTACCGCGTATATATAATATATAAAAAATATCCTAAAGAGCTAGGAAAACCTACCAAGGTTTCACCTAAACGGATCTTCAGGGTAAGCCGGTTTACCCTGAAGATCCGTTTAGGTGAAACCTAGGTAGGTTTTTCCGGCTCTTTAGGATTTATTTTAGTTATTTCAGGTCTACTTAGCGTATTAAGCATTGTACGTTTTAGTTTTACTACTCGCTTGGGTTGTTTTTCTTGGACTAAAGACTTAAGGCACTGGATGATTTATTTTCGCTCTGTTCCGATGTTTTTAGTTCTTTCTTTGTTTTTCCAAGTTTTTTTTCTCGGGTACCGACTTGTTTTGACATATCTACAAGTTGTGCTACCAGAGGTTTTCTTTTCCAAACGACTATTACTATATTATATTATATTATATTATATATTATATTATCTCAGACAGACGAGAGAGAGAGCGAGAGAGAGAGAGAGAGCGAGAGAGAGAGAGAGAGAGCGAGAGAGAGAGAGAGAGAGCGAGAGAGAGCGAGAGAGAGAGAGAGAGAGCGAGAGAGAGAGAGGAGGCGAGAGAGAGAGAGAGAGCGAGAGAGAGAGAGAGAGAGAGAGAGAGAGGCGAGAGAGAGAGAGAGAGAGAGAGAGAGGAGAGCGAGAGAGAGAGAGAGAGAGAGAGAGAGAGAGAGAGAGAGAGCGAGAGAGAGAGAGAGAGCGAGAGAGAGAGAGAGAGCGAGAGAGAGAGAGAGAGAGAGCGAGAGATTCCTATGTAAGGCGGTATACAAGTTCAACGTAAAATTGGCTTCATTCATGCGAAACAAGTGTCATTTTCGCCAATTAAGTAGTTAACAGTTTATGAAATTATGCCTTCTCACATTTTCTATCTGTCACGTTGAAAAGCTTTCTTCTTGTATCATTTTGGATAAGTAAACGGTCCGCCGATTCCGATAGCATCTCATTTAGTGGCATGGGGTAAAAATGCGTTAACACTGGCAAAACATTTTTGTCTGAATTTCTCGGATGAGCAGTTATTTCCGTACAGACTAACGGCTTCATTTTTGTTTTGTTTATTTTAATATCGTTCATCACATGCAAGACCAAAGGCTACTCAAGGTAGAGGATTACTGAATGAGGATTATTATAACAGGAACTAAATCTTATAACGGGAAAGGAAATAGATGTAACTTATGTCTTGTTGAAAAATTGATCATCTTAAAACAAATAACCCGAGCTTATACAATAGAAATGAATTGATGGCATTATATGTTGGCATAAGAAATATTTACTTAAATACGTTGTTGCAGATTAATTTTTAATATAAATTACGGTTTATTTTTCATCTAAATTATTATTTTTTTATAAAAGAGGAGGTAAGAAGTGCAATTTATGAGGGCATTTTGGAGAGATAACGGTTAATCCTAGTCTTGAAGAGGTTAAGACTGTGGTGATCTGGAAAAGAGCGTGTTCTACAAAGTAAAAGTTCCTGCGAAGAAGCTGTCCTTGTGTAAGGAACTTGTGATAGGCTTGCGACGTTGTGTGTGGGGGAATGGGTTGTAGGGTGAAACATAATTCATCACCCACAAGGCCGCATAGACGGTTTTGAACTCTGTCGAGGTTGGAAAGTAAGGTTTTGGCAGCTCAGATATGGCAACAATACCCCATTCTGGGCTAGATCTGACTCTTGTAAAGACAATGAACAAAGTGTCATAAGTTCTCTGGAGCAGCATACGGAGTCTACTTTTTTTTCCAACGTCTTTAGTGATGGACCGTACATAGTAGTTCCACTTGAGGTCTGAAGTGAGCTTAAGTCCTGTAAGCGTTCAAGGCAAGTGGGACTCCTTGAGATAACACCCATCCAATCATGATACGTCTAAGTTCAGGATCTGCTCGGAGATGGTCGAACATCACAAGTTTGGTCTTGGAGTTAATGAATATTATCAGACAGTTCTTCTCCCATTGCATCGCCATGGTTAGGTCAGAGAATAGATCAACTGCCAGATTTGGGTCATAGAGGCTTTTAGGGGTGTGTAGCAAAGAACTGACCTTTTTCAAAACGTTTAAATGCATGAAATTAAAGAATGGTAATCTGAGGAGTCTACTAATTGGATGTTAATTGTTAAAATTCTCAGGAGAAGAAAATTAAAACGCGAAACGCGTTAAAATCTATATTTTAGAAAAATAAAATTAAATTAAGAACAGTTGCAAAGAGAATCGAACCCAAATTTAAGATTCAGTAAAATTGAGCAAAATCAAGATCCCCAACCCTATCTACTTCCCACCGATAAGAAAAAGACGATAGTCAAAAAATTGATACAGAAATTAACCATTTCGATGTTTCAGTCAGACGAAATGCCCGAGTCGGTGGTTAGGGGAGGGTGGAAGGTATTAGCCTTAAAGAGAAGAGGTTTTATAAAATTAAACCCAGATATTAACCTTATGACATTAAATTCCCTTTAAGGCTAATACCTATTATTTAACACTTACCAGTCTTATGCAACTTTGTATCGCTTGTCTGTTTTATCCAATCAACCAGTGTATGAGATTTTTCGGACTGCCCGAACTAGGGATTGAAACTACATTTGCCAAGGAATCCGATTAGTTTTAAACAATGTTTTCTCCTTGCAATTTTGGAAGAAATTGTACATTCTCGCCATATACATCTCATTAAATAATATAGACAAGTTTTGTCTATTTATTTTAAGTAAATTCCTTTCATATTGTCTGATAAGCTTAATAACATTATCATTGAAAGATGAAAGAAAATCGCCATATTGATACATGTTTTTTAATCCTATCTAAGCTTTCGGCTTACATAATCCATTATCCAAGATGAAAATTAGCTTAGATAGGATTAAAAAACATGTATCAATATGGCGATTTCCTTTCGTCTTTCAATGATAATGTTATTAAGCTTATCAGACAATATGAAAGGAACTTACTTAAAATAAATAGACAAAACTTGTCTATATTATTTAATGAAACATGCATCCATGAAAAAATGCTGTCTAAATACACACTCTCTCTCTCTCTCTATATATATATATATATATGTGTGTAGCGTTTTACAGCTTGTGAAAGACGAATGTGGGAGAGATCTGTTAGGGATACCCAAAGAAAACAGGGAGACCAGTTAAAGGTTTATAGCACACACGACAGGCTGCCTATAATCTGCTGATTCCTACATTATGCCTCTGCACTTACTGAGGTTCACCCTGTATAAGGCCCGGGAGCCGCTCAAGGTAGACGGTTACAAAGTAAAAGGCAGTTTATACGGATAGAAACGATTGATTCTAGACTTTAACAGGTTAAAATTGTAGTGATCGGGAAACATCCTCTTGAGAGTCTGTTCCACAGAGCAGTCAGTGGTTCACGGGAAGAAGCTGTTTGAATGGAACACCTCCTCTCCAAGTGAATACGGAAGAAGTGAGGGTGGTTTTCTACTATGTAAGTGGAATGACGGGTCCTAGCAGTGAAGATTACAATTAGCGGAACAAGGAATACATCTTACCCGAGCATTTTCTATGGGGGTAGTGATAGAGCAATGAGAAGTTTGCCACATCCCGTCTGTGAGAGAAAGAGTGGAAGGTGAATAATAATTTGTCAGCCACAAGAACGAGGAGACGCTTTTGGACACTATCGAGACTGGAAAATGGAGCCCAAATATGACAACAGTCATCCATTTGAGGCCTGATTTGTAAAGGTAGAGGATAGCACGATTAGACACAGGGAACAGGGGTTCATTCAATGACTTACAAATTCTCGTATACAAGTTTGTTTTTTTAATATTTTCCATTCCATTTGATTTTTGATTTGAAAAAGTCAGGGTAATAAAATATAAAGGTCAATGCAAACAATTAAATCAACGGAAAGAACTAATCACGAAATGTAGATATAAAAATAGATTCAAAATTACATACGAATACATGTGTATATATATGTAGGGGGATGTGCGTATAGTGGCATATATGTAGGGGGATGTGCGTATAGTGGCATATATGTAGGGGGATGTGCGTATAGTGGCATATATGTATGGACATATAAATGTACAAATATGTAAGTATGACGAGAATTTGTACGTCATCTCCCCTGTGTCTACATGAAAAGCTGTTTAAGTTTCCTAAAAAATGATATTAAATCAGCGGAATGAACTAACTGTAATATGTAGGCATTGCACAATGTTTACGTTAAAATATAGTTAATTGAATTTTTCATTAAAAAATCTATGCATTACAATTATATAGCCATTATTTTATTATATATAATGGTACAAATATTTTTGTAATTTCTCGATTATTAATTTTAATATTGCCATGTCTGATGTATTTTACGATTAAAATATTATATATATATATATATATATATATATATATATATAAATGATTCAATCACACTTGAGTTTCCTTCATGATAGTTCTAAAGTTTATACAAAAATAATTTTAAAAAAATATAGTCCTAAAATTAACCTTTTGTTATACAATCTTATCTTAAAATTATATTTCTAAACCGGATGTAATGGTGACACGTCTAAAAATGACAGATTTTCAAAAGTAAATCATTTTCATCAAAAGTTACCTAACATCGCTTGATAATGGAACAATTTCCAAGTTCCGAAACACAGAAATTTCCCTGTCGTGATAAAAATATTTTAAAATAAAAATATTATTAAAATAGATTCTTAATCCGATCCCGATCTCTCTCTCTCTCCCATATAAGAGTAATACAAATTTGTCACTTAGCTGATTGGTATTTTATGACTGCAGAGTTTGGTAGATTAACATTTTTGTAACCGTCCGGTCTAGTCGTCAGGAGGTATCAGCAATTATCTACCGATTTTCTCATTTTTTCGTTATGTTTATATTAAGTTAAAACATAATACTCTTTTTATTGATCTTCGGTTGACCTTTTCTTCTTTTTGTGTGTATGCATACGCTTGTACGTGTGTGTATGTGCACATGTGTAGAATGATGTGGTTATTTATTCTTATATATATATATATATATATATATATATATATATATATACACACACACACACACACAGTTTTAAAAACTAGGAATTTATTGATTTTAATTTTTATTAGTCTCTAAGGCCCTTTCAACCAACATCTCATCAGGAGACAATCGTTGGATCATTAATTAATGAAAAGAACAGTAACGAAGATAAAGAGCAAAAAAAAAGGGGGGGGAGAACACGCTAAAATAACAAAAGTGTATATACTTGTAACGGGGGGGGAGGGGAAATAAGGTTTAAATAAATTAGAGAGGGACAGTTAAAATATCCCCCAACAGATTAAGGGACTTTACAAATTCTTTCTGCCGGCAGAGAGGTTTCCTTAAAGGCTTAATCCTATACAGATTCCAAAATCTTCAAATGATTGTTGGAATCAGCCGTATGAATGATTTTAAACCACTCTTTTTTATACGACTTGGCACAGGCTATATTCTCAACTAAGTGTTGAGCAATAGCCGATTCCATATTTATGGGGGGGGGAGATAACACATTTTATCTATCTTACAAAGTCGTATTTTGGAAGATACATGCTGGTTGATTCTAGTTTCCAAATGCAAGGTATCTTATCCCGAGGGAAGCGGTTTGGAGCTGGAGTTTATTTATAGCTCGGACCTTTCGTTGTTTGTAGTTTAATATCAGTTCCTGCTATGTGGAGTTTCTTATACGGACGCCAAGTATCTTTTTCTGGGATTCACAGTAAATAGTTTTGTACTACAGGTGTCCAATAATACTAACAAGCGATGTGGGATTTAAACTTAAACCCGTTAAGATTAATGTAAATTAGTTGAATTATAGATTTATAGATTGTGGGCAATACCAGAGCACCCAATGGAATAAATCACGCTGTCCAACGCTGTGCATACATGTACATTTACATATATATATATATATATTATATATGCCACTATACGCACAAATACACCCCCACATATATGCACATGTATTTTTATATAATTTTGAATCTGTTTCTATGTCTACATTTCGTGATTAGTTCTCTCCGTTGATTTAATAGTTTGCATTAATCTTTATATTTTATTATCCTGAATTTTTCTTCTAAACATTTCTTGCACCTATCCCCAAAACTATTGGGGTTGTTCGCGAAATCTAGAATTTTCCAATTTATTTGAGGATTCAGACCCTTTTACTTCAATCCCCATTTTTTTTTTTTTTCGAAAGGACTGTTTGGTGTTTTAATTTTGAATTGGTGAATGAGTGTCTATGCGCATCGATAATCTCTTTAAATTCTCCTGCAGAAATGCCGATGTAACTATTATGGTTTGTCGTATTTTCTTTAGGGGTAATGGTTGCCTGGTATACTACCCTAGTGCATCTGCCCTCTACTAGGCAGTTTTCCTTCATTCTACAATTACGGTAGAAGGGGGTTCCATGATAGATTCAGTCCCCCCCCCATGGAATTTACTTAAAATGTAATTGTTATGGGAATTAATAATTTGGTACATTATCCTCATCCCTAATAGTAATGGTCCACTAACAGCGAAATTACCAAACAAAATTATCAGGGTCTTCAAATTCCTAGGGTTTATGATAGAGATTTCCTCTAAAGTTAAAATAGTTAACTCCCTAGATATCACCCTTAACCTTAATGATGAAACATTTAAACCATACCATAAAGGGAATGAAACCCCAAACTATATTAATATCGGTACTAACCGCCCCAATGAAACCCTAAGGAAAATACCCACTACCGTTTACACCAGGATAAGTAAACTATCGTCCAATGAAAAAATCTTTAATAAGAATAAAGAACTATACGAAAAGGCCCTCCAAAAAATGGGTTTAAAAAATAATATCACCATTAGTAATACCGATACACGAAAAGTGGAATGTAGGCGTAAAAATAGGAAAAGAAAAATCACTTGGCTCAACCGCCCCCTTCTGCAAACTCTCAGGTATAAACATCGGACAGTACTTCCTAAATTTAATTACTAAACACTTCAACAAAAAATCCTTTAAATAAGATATTCAACAGGAAGTCAATCAAAATTAGCTACTCCTGCACTGATAACATGTACCAAATTATTAATTCCCAGAACAATTACATTTTAAGTAAATGCCATAGGAAAAATAATTAAATCTTACATAGAATCCCCCTGTAATTGTAGAATTAAGGAAAACGCATATAAGTGTATTGGACAGCATTCTATTGGGTGTTCTGGTATTACCCACAATCTATAGGAAACGTCACATAGTAGGAACTGACATTAAACTATAAACAACGAAAGGTCCTAGCTAAACTCCAACCCCAGACCACTCCGCCGGGATAAGACACTCTTACGCCCCCATCAGTCGCTAAAACCATTCTCATTAACAAGGTGTCTACCAGTGGAGGACTGACATTGAAAATAACTTTAAAACTATGCTCATGAGACAGAAGTTTAGGGGTCGAAGATAGCCGCGTTCAGAACTGCTTGAAATAGGCTATTCCATGTTGAGGTAATTTTTTTTTTTTTTTTTTTGCTCTGTGTGTGTGTGTGTGTATATATATATATATATAGTAAGTCATCGAGTCTGAAAGAAACCTCAACAGAATGCAGAAAGGACTGGACGGCTGTTTCGTCCTATATTTGGGACTCATCAGCAGTGCACATCCATTATTGAGAATTGAAAGTGCTTTCTGCATTCTGTTGAGGCTTCTTTCAGACTCGATGAATTACTTAAATATAATTATCAAATCCTCCTAATTATATATATATATATATATATATGTCACTATTCCTCTTTTTTTTTTTTTTTCTTTCTATTTTTCGGCACTGAGTGTCAAAAGATAATGGAACAATGTTATTTCCGATGTCATGGACAAGACTTATTTTTAGGCTAATTTTTTTTCTCTCGGATATTCTGGGATTTTCTTAAGTTTGGAAAATATAAGCGTATTCCGTTTTTTTATTTCTTGCTTAAATCAATTTTTCTAAATCAATAATTTATATTTTCACATTATTTTTCTGTTTCATGCGTTAAGCGAATCAATTATTCGTTCCTTTTGAGTCGAGTTGTTCATTTGGCAAAGCCGCGACCGAGAGGAACAGGAACAATCCTACTGAAGAATGAAAACATGAAAAACAGGATGTAACGAAAACTTGCGATATTTGGAGGGAAACAAACAGCCTGGTTTTGTGAAAATGAACTTTGAATTCGTATAAATGGGTTGTTAATACAAAAATGAAAGCTGCTTTGTTTTTTCTTGGTGAAATAGGATAGTGAAGTCACTAATATGTAGACTAATTACTTATAGGTTTTGTTTTTCTTTCTTTCTTTGGGGGTGGGGAGAGAAGTAATCAAAAATAAAAAGTGACATAAGACTATAAACGCTAAAAGAAATAAAACTGAAAATACATTATCAAACTAATCTACATTATAGGACAAATGTAAGGGGGGCCACCCTCTGGATTTAATAATTAGTAAGTTTCATGCCTTCTTTGATTTAATTGACTCCTATTAAGTTAGGATGCAAAAATTATTTAACCTATTAGTGTATGGAGTCCAATTTTTTAGATAAGCGGGGGGATATCTAAGCTTGATATTAGCCAGCATGGCTGAGTAAGTAAAATGTGCTTACATTTTAAGCAAACTTTATGTAGTAATTGGTTAATTTCATTATTATTATTGCATATAGGATAAAAGCCTTCAGGAAGAGAAAGTCCCTTTGCCCTATGAAATTAGTTTTTTGAAAAAGGCATGAAACCTTCAATTTCTAGGCGCATTCAACAAAAAATCGAAAATTGCTTCTTTTTTTCACTGTAAATTATTCATTATATCATATCGAAATATTTTACAAAAAATTAGTGTCGATTACACAATATTTCAACCTCAATTTAAGTTTGTAGTTCGTAACCATGCAATGAGATGAGGTAACATTAACCGTAGATTTGTCTGCAGAATATCATTCCATTATTGTTACATAATTATAGGGAAATCATTAAAGGTTTTTTGTCAAAAGCATTTTATTTGGGGGGGGGGAGAAGTGATCAAAAATAAAAAGTGACATAAGGCTATAAACGTTAAAAGAAATAAAACTGAAAATACATTATTAAACTAATCTACATTATAAGAACAAATGTTAGGGGGTCAACCTCTGGATTTAATAATTGGTAAATTTCATGCCTTCTGTGGTTAGGATGCAGAAATTATTTAACCTATTAGCTCTCCAATTTTTTTTAGATAAGCAGGGGTTCGTAACCATGCAATGAGATGAGGTAACCTAAACCGTCTGTGAAATATCATTACATTTATTGTTACATAATTATAGTAAAATCATTAAGGTTTTATTTTTGGTCGTATATTAATTTAAAATATTCCTTTTTACAGGCTTTATAATTGAAATGGAATAAGATCATTCTAAATTTCAGAATTTCGCTATTGCTCATCAAAATGACTGAAAGAAATCGATCTAAAAACAATGGAAAAGAGAGGTAACAAAGTGTAAATGAAATAGCTCCAGTTTGTTCAACTTAGGGAACTTAGCATTGCAGCCAGAGTATTCTAAAATGCTGCCAATAACAAAAGAGAAAATGAAAAATACCTAACAACAAACTGAATATAGCATCAAAATTTATATTATTTTTATTTGTTATGTAACTAAATACATAATTGTCAACAATATTTCCGTAAAACTTGATATTTCCTACAATAAATTCTTAATAAATATTAGTTATTATTTTACTTAAGTGTAAGGCAGTCCTACATTTACAGTTCCTTACGGCTAACCATGAAAAGAAATGTTCAAAACTGCATAAAAGCTTTTAAGTGTGTATTGCCGCAAAATTATCAAATGTTGAATATGCCCCTCCTCGGCCGAGCACGTCATATTTAGAGCTATACTCTGGATTTAATAATTACCAAGTTTCATGCCTTCTGTGGTTTAATTAACTTCTACTAAGTTAGGAAGATGCAACTATTTAACCCATTAGTTATGGTAGGTACCTCCACTTTTTCGTTCAGATTTTTCGATACCTAAGGTTTAGAAAAGAATTTTTAAAAATGAAAATGCATTTTTGAAGATTTCTTTTTAGCTTTAATTGTAAGATAAAGGATTAAATTGATTATTTCCAGCAGGTAAAATACTCTGGCGTATTTCAATTAGAAATTATATAGATTGGAATGTCAAATATTGCTTGATTTAAAAAAAAAAAAAAAAAAAAAAAAAAAAAAATTAAAAAAATCTGTTTACTAGCAGCCATTCCTTACATTTTAAGAAGTTTTAAAATGAAATTTAATTATCGGTTTTAAAGATCTTCCAAAAATAAAATACATATTTGTGACGCATTATTTGAGCAAAATTAGTAGATTTAAAGTTAAAATAATCTGACTTGAAACAAATATTACTTATAGCATAAAAAAATAGTATACAAGCATTTCTTAATGGCAGGTCCTGTTTTTTTTTGTTTTTTTTTTTTTGGTCTTTATCGACGTATCGATGAACTCCGAGGTGTTAACCTGTAGTATGGATGACAAGAATTGAAATAAATTTACTAAATCTAAGTGAACTCATTTTTGATGGGGTGGTGGGTAACTACCAAGTAATTTTTACAAATTGACATATTAACAATAATCTAATATTTTATTCACTTTTAGTTATGTTTGAAGATGCGTTTTGAAAAAATCATAAAATTTAAAATTCTGTCAAATTTAATAACTGAGATGAAATACCATGATAGTAAGGAGGGCCCATATAAGATTCCAACATGGTGGATGCAGATGTAATAAATAAAGAATAGAACGCGACTAACCTCTGATTTATACAACTTGTATTAAACAATATTACAAACAAGTCCTTGAAAATTTATCTGCTGAAGAAGAATTGATGTTTTTTGCCATCTACGGACTCTGTGATGACAACAGTATAGAGCTGGCTGGTTCTACAAGTGTTCATTTTGTAGGTCTTGCTAAGAGTGAATGTTCTTCGAAAAGCGCTCCAATCAGCAACTGTAAGTTGATTGGCTAACCTTAAATTGCCAAGAGCAGATAATCATAGCTCTTATTTAAAGGTAACTCAATAATACATGACCCGCACTAAAATAAATAATTAAAAAATACTTTGGTCTTTCCTCTTAATAATAGCATAAACATTTTAATGATAAAACTTTGTTTTTATTAAGTTTGGGACCTTTTTTTATCATGCTATTTTTTTTAGCGAAAAGCTGACGTGCCTAATGTATGGTATCCAATTTTTTAGAGAGGGTGTTACCTAAAATTCGCCAGCAATTTAGTTTAGGCAAAAGGGGCTAAAATTGTTAAGCTTGTCATGGGAGAACCTTGAAGTGCCGGCAAAATCAAGTTGGGCATTGGGCAGGCTCGTCCGGTGACTATTGAGGCCCTGATTATTGATAGACGATTGTTGGGATAAGATCTTATTTTCGGGATCAACACAATCAGGGAGCCCGGAGGCGTGTACCTAACAAGATCGGGTGAAATGCTATTTCCGGGTGAAGACTTAAGCCTGTGTGCTGCTATTTCGGTCGACGAGTTTGACTTTAGCGTAATATTCGACAACAATAATAAGGTATCAACCGCCTCATGGAAATGGGCGAGTGGACACGCACCCGGTGAATTGCTCTGGTCCTAATGGACAGAGAATGTATGCAAGGGCGTTCAGAGACGACGAAGCGCGAAGGAACTGCCGTGAGATGCGGTGTTTTAAATGCGACAGGATCGGGCACATATTATCGGAGTGCACATATCAGGGAAACGCCTCAGGGAGACGTCAGCGCCAGTCTTCCTAAACAATTACAGAAATGGGAACTACCTGCTGTAGAGGTATTTGTCAATGGACAGCAATGTGCCGCTCTGGTGGGCTCTGGGTGCTCACAGACGCTGGTGAGCAGAGCTGTATGCCGTCTTTGGAGGCAGAAAGAAGTGAAAGTATTAACAGTGGGTGGGAGAACCTTGAAGTGCCGTGGGAACGGCAAAATCAAGTTGGACATTGGGCAGGCTCGTCCGGTGACTATTGAGGCCCTGATCATTGATAGACGATTGTTAGGATAAAATCTTATTCCCGAGATCGACGCAATCGGGAAGCTCGGGGGCGTTCACTTAACCATAACAGTGGAAAAAAAAACTTTATGAAAATAGGGATATCATGGTGATATGTTTAAGACATAAAGTGTATGATGACCTCGTCACTTTGCAGAGGGTTGACCCCTCACCTTTCATTTATTGGATACAAAAAATAGGAGCGAAAATGCTACACAAACCTTGAAATCAATACTGGAAAGAGCGATAATAGTTGGCTTGAGAAACCTATTTACCTGAAAAAAATTGTTTCAAGAAAAAGATTTTATGTATTTCAAGGTACAGTAGTACTGACTCTTCAATCAATGAAAGCCGAATGTTTGAAAGGAAACGGTTAATACTACTATTACCATTCTGTATTTAATCTGAATGCATTTAGAATTGCCGAGTGGTTAGAATGTTCGTATTCTGAGAGCCGGGTCGATGTGAGAGCCATGGTCGATGTGTCAGACTTCCTGCTGTTATCGGACTGGAGGGCCGATCCCAGCGTGTGGCACATTTGGAAAGTGCCTAAAAGCCATACCACAGGTTGACCCAAGCCGTGTGAGTGAAATTTGATAGACAGAACCTTTGCGGCCTGTCGATAGCTGTGCTAGCAAGACGTCACAAGTCATCGTAACCGAGGAATTGAGCGTGTTGGCCTTGTTCAAATTGTTGATCACGATAGATAACACGCTCTTTCACAGAAACTGTAAGTAAGGTCTGCTCAACATAGTTGCAGTATAAATCACAGGTGGACTCTGTGGGTGTTGAATAAACACAATTACGCCTGAGCAAGCGGCTGCAACAGGGATTGGCTAGCCGCCCTAATAGACGGGTGTCCTGGAATACGAGTGGGCAGCTATTATATATATATATATATATATATATATATATATATATATATATATATATATACATTTAGAATTGAAATTTGATCATCTTGTCATCAGCGAAGCGACGGGTACCGAACAAATAAATAAAAAAAAGAAAATCCTACAGGAAACATAAAAAAATGAACAAGGAGTGACTTCATAATAAAACGCAGATGCTGTTTCGCCTGGAGCTAGAACAGCAAATATATTTTGTAAGTAGAAAAGCCTACAAACAGCTCCAAAACTATTTCACAAGAAATGAAACGAAGAAATAACTCCCACATAACTCCTAGAAATACCTCCCACATATATGTATAGATGGCCACTCGTATTTGAGGATACCCGTCTACTAGGGCGGCTAGCCAATCCCTATTGCAGACTCTTGCTCAGGCGCATTTGTGTTTATTCAACACCCATAGAGCCCACTGCAACTATGCTGAGCAGACCATACTTACAGTTTCTGGGAAAGAGCGTGTTACCTAGCGTCATCAACAATTTGAACAAGGCCAGCCCACTCAAACCCTCGGCCACGATGACTTGTGAGTTCTTGCTAGCCATACCTGTCATATATACATCACAGAAATACTAAGATATTAGCTAGAGGGAGATAACATTGCCACTAATGTTTTACCATAATGTGGAAGGTATTTTTGCCGCACCCTTTATTTACATTGGAACTAATATTGGTGTTATTTACACTACTTAAATCCCGGAGATTAAAGTGTTGATTCGTGAATCTGGCGACATAGTCATTGTGTGTTCAATCCCTAGGTTGAGCAGTGTGTACTTGGACTCAATGAAAACTGGCAAATACTACTAAAATTAACAACTAGACAAGATAATCCGCGGCAGTGGAACGAGAACAGAGGTGTAGAGTAGGCGGAAGTGAACAACATCAAATCAAGGGATCAAATAACAAAATTAAACACACTGCGCAAGGGCTCCGCGCAGCCTTCCGGGTTTCAAACATACTTCAAATTTTCAATTTAATAAAAATAAATAGCAAATTAATTCAGCTCCCGCCAGTAAATAAACACAAGCCTCTGGGGTCTAGTTTTCTTTTTATGTGCCGTGTCCTGTCAGGGCGTATGAGATTATGGCTCTCCATTTCCCCCTATTCCTTGTAGCTCTCAATAAATTTCGTCCCTCTGCCACCACCCCCAGATCACGTTCTATCATCTACTTGCTTAAGCCCACCAGGTATGTCACGCGTTGCTTTCCCTTGTCTCTCTTTCTCTCTACTCGACCTGTGAGTATCAGATTCTCTAGACCCTCTTTCCTCATTATGTGTCCGAGAAACATCAGCTGTCTCTTTCTGATGTTAAGTATAAGTCTCCTCCTTGTTTGCATCCTCTCCAAGACCTCGTCGTTGCTCACACGCTCGGTCCATGATATCCTCAGCATCCTTCTGTAGAACCACATCTCCGTCGCCTCGAGTCTCTTCATCTTTGAGGAGCCCGTCCAACATTCGCTGCTGCAAAGGAGGACAGATGTTACGTAACAGTTCAGTATTCTTTTCTTTGTTACCAAAGAAATCCTCCTGTTTGGCAATACTCTGACCAGCTTTTGGAATGTGTCCTTGGCCATCCCAATACGTCTTCGGATCTCAGTGTCACACTTACTGTCCTCTGACAAAACACTTCCCAGATATTTAAGCTTCTGCACCTGCTTGATTTTAGTGTCCCCGACCTGTAAATTGGATTTTGGGCTCATCTTTTTACTGATGACATGCATTCTGTCTTCTTGTAGTTTATGATTAGTCCCTTCTCTCTCTCTCTCTCTCTCTCTCTCTCTCTCTCTCTCTCTCTCTCTCTCTGTAGGAGGTTTTGCCATTTCTTTTCCATGTCTGTTATCAGTACTGTGTCATTTGAGTATCTCAGTTTGTTAAGATTGTGGCCGCCAATGCTGAATCCTGGTAGGATTTCCAACAAGACCATAAAACCCAAACATTCATTCAACTCGGCAGAAGGGCTGACAGCAGTAAAGAGACACGAGTCAACCTCGTCGTCTTGACTTTCTCATCAAAGCAAACGCGGACTCCCTTTGATCTTGTCTCCCAAATCCCAACTCCATTTTCTCTCTTCCTCACTGGAAGACTATGTTCATTTCCTTATAGTCAATGAGAAGAACTTTATAACTTTCATTTCATGATAAGTAATTGCAGTTAAAATTTGTGTATCTTACGCTTAAATAAATATTTCATTTGAACACGTAACAATCTTTTCTCTCATATTTTATATTCAAACGGTGACCCAAGGAATCTTTCCCCAACAAAGGGTTCAGAATTCCCTATAGTTTACCCAGATACATCTGATGAAGACCGGAGTGCACAACGTTGTGATAACAACAACAAAGATGAGGACAATAGTCCCAATATAAATAAAGATGACTGTTGAAACTTGACTAATGCATGGAATAATAATGCAACACAAAATGTACTTAGAACAAAATGTATTGAAGCAAGAAAGTGTACACAATATTTACATATAGTCTTTTTTATATTCCTGGGAAGACCGTTCCTGGAGAATGTGTTGACTGAGTCGCAGTCGAGCAGAGTCTCTGGTTGAATCTCTTGATTCCTGTATTTATCAATCCACCCACGAGGATCGAATGTGGCACAAGTCCGTTTTAATGTGGGTATCCCCGAGCCCGTAGGCTCGGCCAAAAATATAGCCTTTTTGAACCTGCCTAGACGGGTTCAGGCCCTGTCAACCTCCCCGGACGAAACCTTGCCCTTCGGCAAAGCCTCGTCCGGGTTCCCCTCTGCTAATGCAGAGAGTTCGACAGTCGCCGAGGAATCTCTTGATTCCTCCCCTCTCTTCCCGGTACCAACCATATTTATATGGTCGGTACTCCACTATGCAAATTAGGTGGATCCTATCACAACAATGACCCATCCCAGAAATTCAAACAGAAATTAATGTTGTTTTTATTGTCACAAATTTTCAGCATCTGCACTCTACAGCCTTCTTCAGGTGTCTGTCGATACGTATAACCTTCAGGCAATTTCGAACTGAACTCTTTATTAAATCTACGAGGGTAGATAGTTCTCGTGACACTGACTATGCCTAAGGGTCAATAGACTAATGGACCATAGCCTTGGTTTATGAATTTGGTGACATAGTAATTGAAAGTTCGAATCTTGGGCCGGGTAGTCTCGACTTGAAAGCAGGGCGAGCAATAACTGTGCAATGCTAAAATAAGAACTAGACAAGATGTCCTTAAATATAAGTAGACCGCGAGATGAGAAAAATCGATTCCCTTAGTTTTAATAAAGGGTTCAGTTGGAAATTCCCTGCGGGTTAGCCGGATTGACAGCTACTTGAAGAAGGCCGAGGAGCACACCGGCTGAAATGTTGTGACAATAACAACAAAACTGAGGGCTTTATTTCGAAAGTAAATAAGTTACCTCATTTACAATTTGCTGACATTAATTGTAACTTAATTATGTACAATAATGGATCATATTTTCTCTTCTGAACTGTCAGGAATCGGATTTCGTTGTTACGTAAACAAATTCTGTAGTCATAGCAACAGAAATTAAATGATTAATTAACAAAGTAATTTCATAATCTACTTCCTTTTATCTTCTATTCTGCGCCTGCGTCTCCATTTGACAACTTCCTGGAATCACAAAAGCTGAACGAAAGAAGGTAAGTGATATTTCTTTTCAGGGCCGGTCCAATTCCAGATCATTTTTTGGTTTTGGAAAGGTTCATTTTGGGTCCTAATCTTTGTTAGAGGATGGTGATGAAGTTAGCCCTAATAGGACCGGTGCAAGGCCCTCGTGCCCCACCCTCCGAATCTATAATACGTGCCTGCTGAATCTATTATACCCCCTCCCGACACACAGACACTACGCTATCTCAATTTTCAGAAGGTAGTATTTATATAAAATATAAATTTTATTATAACCTAATTATGTACAATGGCGGATCATATTCAATATAGGTGAAGAATTCAAGTAGAAAAATTGAAAATAAATCCAATGTATCTAAATACAAATTAGAGACATGTCATAATAGATCATTTCATCTTAATTAAATCAACAATGTCATGTGGCAATTTCTCACATCAACTTGAGATTCTTGTTAAAAAGTTGAATAATTTTAATACATTCAGGATTATGGATAAAATAATAGTGGATTTTATATAGTGTTTCTGTGACTTTGCATGGGCAAAACAAATTCACGGATTTGGACAACCCCTCCTATAAAAAAAAACTCATCCATTCATTACAATTTTCTTAATTACCACAAAAGTCACCATTTGATACTACATATACCACAAATTCACAGGGAACCTAAAAAAGCAATGACTTAAAATTTCAATATGTACAAATAGTTCAAATGTCTTTTTTTCAATTTTACATATATATATATATATATATATATATATATATATATATATATATATATATATATATGCTCATGAAATCTTAAATATATCGACAATGTTTTGCAGCAGTTTTTAACATCAACTTGAGTTTTTCCCTTGTTAAAAGTTGCATAATTTTAATACATTCAACATTATGGATAATAAATAGTGAATTTTATATAGTATTTTTTTTTCGAGACTTATGAGCAAAACAAATTTACGGATTTGGACGGAAAAAAACAGCCTCTGAATGACGTCAAAATCCGAAATTTTTCAACCTTTAATATTCAGTTGTGCTTAGTTTAATTTGTAACATATAAAAATGTAGATAGAAAAAAGCAAATTTTGTTAAGATAGCGAGGGTCGAACAGCAATGGCCGGAGCCCCAAATTAGGATTTTTTTCGAGACCAAGCCTGAGCAAAAAAATCGCGGGTTTGGGTGAAAAAAAAAAAAAAAACAACACCCAGAATAAAGTCAAAATCCGAGAAAATTTGCAATACCTTTAACAGTGCTTAGTTTAATTTGTAATGTCTATAAATGTAGGTAGAAAAAAAGCAGATGTTGCTAAGATAGCGAGGGTCACAACGTATATGCCCCCACCCCCAATCAGGTCGGGGGTCGGAGTAGTACGCACCAACCCTGTATAGTGTTTATGTCAATTTATGAAAAAATTATGGTTAGCCAAATTTTGATGTCAAAACTACAAAAAGTGCAGATAGTATGAATGGACCCACACGCAGACCCGAACCGATGCCCGGTCACTGAATCGATTGTGTCCAGGTTGCTTTTGGCCACCGAATTGAACATAAAGAGACGCCGACCTTTCGTGTCTCTGTCGGCGGTTGCGATCCGTCGAACGCATTGTGAAATGAGTCAGTTTTTTGACAGCGGTCGCCTAATGGTATTAGGGTTATTAACTCCCTCCGGAGAGCGTGGTAACTTGTTTCTCGCGTGATCCTCAAGGCCAGTCCCTAAGCGTTGAAGCTAGGCGGGAGATCCCTTTAATCACGAACGACCAGATCAGAAATTCCAAACAATACTTTTTTTTGTTTTTTTTTTTGTTTTATAAGCGTTTCAACCCAAGCAAGACAGAAAGCCACTAACACGCAAGGAGGGGTTAAAGAGAGTTGGAGCTAGAGCAAATAGGAGTGATAGAGGAAAGGATGAAGAGAAGGATAGGGGATAGATCAAGGCATCTGGAGATGTCGATTGACATTACATTTGAATAGTTGGAGATTATAGTCATCAGGGGAACAGGAAAGAGGAATGGAGTTCCACAGGCGAGAGGTGCGAGACATGAAGTTATTAGAGTAGAAGAGACGGTTACATTTAACAGTTTCGACAGGGAAAGGGTGAGAGCGAGATGCCAGCCTAGTAGAACGCTTAAATTTATGAAGTTTGGGAAATAAGCGAGATAATATACAAACCTGTGTCGGCTGTGCATCCAGGTAGCAAAAAACAGTGATCTGAGAATTTTTGAAGGGTTTGTTTTTTGATTCGGTTCCCCTTTCCTGGCAGCTATTGAAAATTGACAGAAGTAATCGTCATCCCAGTTTCACAACACGCCCCAGCAACGGCGGAGTAGCTCTGTCTCTGTTCATTCTGTCCACAGGATACATGTGTGCTCCTACCTTCAAGCAGCGGGTAATCTCTTAGCACGTCGTTTGCTCTCTCTTTCTCTCTGGCTGTGATCCCTGCAGCCAAATGACCCACCGATTTATTTAAGCGACAACAAATATTTTCATGGTAACTGCTCTGACGAGCTATTTTCTCTGGTGTCCTATTGCATGACTTTAAGAATGCTACTAGGTTGGCATTTCGGTCCCACCCTTTTACTGTTGATAATTAAATTTAACTGCCTCTTCTACTCCAGTAGCTTCTTCTCTCGCACTTCCCGACAGTGGAACTCCCTTCCTCTTACTTGCTTCCCTGATAACTACAATCTTCAAAAGTTTAAATGTAACGTCAATCGTCATCTTCTGATGCCTTGGTCCTCGTTCTTCTTTGTATCCTTTCCTCAATTCCCCCCCATGCCCAGACTTTTCTCTTACCTCCACTCTCTTTAACCCCTCTGCGTACTAGTAGCCCTCTCGCCTTGCTTGGGGTGAAATGCTTAAAAATAAAACAAAAACAAAAATTATGTATTTTTTATATTATTCTCCGCAAAAAAAATATGTGTAATATGAGGGGATCATGTCCGTGAGTCCTAATGGAATGTGTAGAGAGTGTCGGTTCGTCTTTATGAAGCCTTATCTAAATTTCGACAGCCGGAAGCAGCTGGTCGTCCTCTCGGAGAGAAGACGATCACACTCTATCGTATCACCCCCACTGGAAACCGGCCGTCGAACGATAAGATACTTTGTCATCTAACACGTCCATTGACATGGAGGCTGTAATGACCTCGCCTACAACTTCTAGCCGAAAAATCCGGGCAGATATTAAAACATATCGACTCGCTTTTCATAGTTTTCTCTATTGCGAAGAATTTAAAGTGTTGCGAAGAATTTAAAGTGTTGCGAAGCACTTTAGCATTGCTGACAGTTTCAAGAATAAATCGATACCCAGGTGGTTCATGTATCTAAGGATCGATCTATTTCGTAAAACTTACAGTCATAAAAAAAACTACAAATAAAAACGGGGATTTTAAACGTTTTTGAAGGCGATTTTTAAAAACATCAGACTATATTTGATTTTGTATTGAATTTATCTCTGATATTACTGATAAATTTTTGGAGTCTTTAACTACTAATAAGCCATCATCTCTATATAATCCTATACTATCAGAATCTAGGCATTCAAAAGCACTTAAATTGTATAAAAGAAATAATCCCACCAAATCAGAAGCTTCAGCAGAGTTTAAAGAACCCATTGAGATGTCAAAATTATTACTGGAAGTCTTTTTGGTCCACTGTTCTTCATTGTAAACCAGAACAGAATTTCGGTATTTCAAGATTATTTTCAAGATTTATTGTCAGAAATATTAGAGTATTCCTGAGCGAACTCCAAGGCCAAAGTAAACAGATCTTTAGATATGGAGGTAAAATAGTCAATAATGTCGATAATGTATGAAAGTGCAGCTGTTCTTATTTTAGATGCGAGTAAATTGGTAACATCTGCGGTATTAATCCACTGTAAGTGTCGAAGGGTTGGTTGGCTTTCTCCAAAATGGTTTTACTGATTCTACCGATCTCCGGTCTGATAGGATTAATAAGACGTGTACACATACGTGAGTATTTATTTATATATATTGTTATATGTTTGTACCCGTGTATGTATTCCTGTGTACTCATGAGTAGATATGAGGTATTTGCATATATTTGTGTGTTAATGTGTTTTCTTTTCTATATATTAGCTGATTTAATTTTATTTTAAGTGTTGCATTTTGCCTGGATTTAGTAGTTTTGTCGGGGTTGTGTGCGTATATATTTATTTTTTCCGTCTATTTCTTTATATTTGTCTTTTTTTCTTTGCTTTGTTCATTGCCGAATTTGATTTCCTATTCTCCCCGTCTTAAATTTTATCTATTAAAACCCTCTTTTTATTTATATATCTTTGCCTATGTAAGTAATATTTTAATAATCTGTTTGCATTCATTTACTAACACTTTCAAACTTGAATCTCTGTGGGTCTGTATATGTCTATGTCTTTATTAATGTATGTGTGTATGATTGCTTGTATATGCCTTTCATTCGATGTATATGTTGTCTGATATTTTTTTTTCGTCGTAGACATCTATCTCCTGTTTCGTCCGTGTTTTTTGCGTGTTTATATATCTAAATATATCGACGTGTTTGCATATTATAGCCTGCTTGTATATGTATTGTCATTTGCAATATTTCATCCTCCCCTGCCCATATCATCGCTTCAAATGTATCTAAGTTGTAACGAAGCTTTACATGCCAATTAGATTAACGTTTATTCTGAGATTTTGGCTTTTCAAATTAAACAAAATAAATAATACAATATATGTATTTTTCCTCAGCTTCTTTAAATAATTTTATAATATTTTAAACTTAATACAGATTAGATTTAAAATTGGTAATTTTGAATTTTATAGTAAAATTTAATATTAATTAGTTAGAATGATTTCTATTTTAGTCTAACCCTAAAATTAAAGCATTAATTATTATAACCATTATAAGTCTTTTTGAATTCTCATATATTTCTATTTTGATTGGTCATTCCAGTTCATGTAGCGAGGGATGTTTGATTGATTTGAACCTTTTAAAACTCTTTATTCTACATTCAGCACTATCACTTGATAATACACCAGAAATGTTGAAGCAAAATGGCTATTTTTGTAGTGATTTTATAACATATTTATGTTATAATTTTCGAATAAATTATATTTGCTCTACTCTGTATTGAGCATTCTTTTAAGAATAGTATTTTGGGTTATTGGAATTTATTCCGTAGACACCAATCCTATACTTGGATATATATATATAAAGCAAATTCTCTATGGCCCGGGTAGCCTCTCCAGTAGCTTATAAGTCCATGGAATATATCTTTCCTAAACATAGAAAGAAACTCCAGCTCGTAGTCCCCATTTGAGAAAAACCAAGACTCGCGGTTTTCCGTTTATAGAATATGTTCTCACTTGAGACATAGTTGACAAACCACGCCCGCTTGAATCTGGAGTCCTAAACATGGCTTCTCCAGACACAGGAGTATCTCCATATTATATGTAAGACTATCCCATTTTGTTTATCCTTACACTCTGTTTTGCAGTGTAATATATATGCAATATATTACTCTTCGCGAGGGACACTTGAATATATGTACATACAGTTTTGTGTATGTCTTAGTAAAAAAAAGTTTCAATGAAAACAAAGCATGTTTGTTATTCGTTTTCCCTTTCGCCATTCCGTGATCTACATTGTTATTATATAATAATACCCATAATGGGGGAAATACAAATGAGAGAATAAATCTTTCTTCTATAGCTTTCTTCTATTATAGTGGTATAAAATTGTTAAAAGTAGACATACACAATTTCGAGCTGTAGATTATATATATATATATATATATATATATATATATATATATAGTACAGATAATAAATCCGTCGGTATATAATCCAAGTGGATCCTATTAGTATAAAGTTTTAAAATTGATCCACAAAAAGGGCTCAGTGTATTTATTATAACAGAGCATATAAATTCCATAATAGAGAAATTCAAAATTACCTTATGAGAATAGACTATTTCAAGCAACGTCAATGCGTTAACTTTATTCAACTCAAATCATGGATTGTATTCAGTTTCGGAACTATAAAAATTTAAAATTAAATATTTGAGAAAGAGACAGTAGTTGAAAATTTGATACAAAGCTAACCAAAAAGACAACTCAAAACTGCCCGAGTGGTGATAAGGGGAGGGAGGATGTTGTCAGGTTTAAATGGAAAGAAGTTACGCAAATTCAACCCAGATATTAACCTTAAAACTCTAAGTTGGGTTTATAAGCAAAATGAAGTGAAATTAAAGTAAGGTTGAAGAGAAGTTTTAAAACGAAATTATTCAAAATTAAATAAATTAAGTAAGAAAAAAATGTACCACTCAAAATTAGCAAATATAATAAGATTAACAATAAATCGTTTTTAGATATTTTATGTTAATAAAAAATATTTGTAAAAATATATATGTTTAAAAAATATTTTTTAAATTAAAAAAATTAAAATAAATAAATAAAAAAATAAAAAAATATTTAAAAAATATAGATTAAGAAATTTAAAAAAAAACTTATTATTAAAAAAAAATTAAAAATTATTAAAATTTTTTTTAAATTATTCAATATATATATATATATATATATATATATATATATATATATATATATAAAAGGTGATTAAAATTAAAATTAAAGATAATTATATTAACTATTTAAAATTTTAAAGGTAAGTTAAATTATTAAGAATACTGACCATAGCCAGAATAAGAAAACAAGAAAAACGTTTGTAAAAAATTAAAAAGATAAAGAAAGAAAAGAAAGTTGATAAAGTAGCGGAAGATTATAAGAGAGGGATTGATATAAAGAAGGCAAAATATAGAAATTATTATAGTAATAAATATGACATTAGATAGGTTAAAGAAAAATAAATAAAGTAAGATCAAAAATATTATAGAACTTTAGACTTACACCTGTGACGACATTTATATATTTTTTAAATATATATATATATATATATATATTTTTTTTTTTTTTTTTGAAAATGTTCAACCTCAAGTCAGCATGACGCTGGTTGTGGGTGGCCTTTTCTTCCTTTCGTTGGGATGTTTACTAAACACGTCCGAACTCAATGGTTGAGAAGTGAGAAAGGAACGATCACATCTTTTCCAAAAGTGGGATCATAAAATTCACACATGACCGGAACACATTTTTAGTTTCCTTTTACATTCTAGAAAAATAAAATTCTTTATTATTATTATTTATTTATTTATTTTGGTTTGGTTTATTTTGTTTTACGGCATATCAACCTCAATGGGTTATTTAATGCCGACAATATTTTTATTGCTGGTAATACTATTTTTCCAAAAATATATTGCTGGTAATATTTTTTCCCCAAAAATGTATTGCTGGTAATAAAACCTATTCTTACATATTCATAATGTTAATATGAACCCCCAGTTTTGGGGTTAACTATTTGCCCATAACTGGGACCCTAACAGGTGCTACCACTCCGGATCAGGGTGGACCTGGGAACACCAGCAATTCAGAAGTGGTTCCACACTCCTCAAAAGCTCCTGATCAAAGGCCTTGCTGTTGGGTGTAGTTTATCGTCATACCGAGGACGTGGATGTAGTTTATCGTCTTACCCAGGACGCGGATGTAGGTTATCGTCATACCCAGTACGGATTTATTATTTTTATTCTCCCACACTTACCAGAAGCACTGTTATATTAGGCTGAGTCATAAATAATTGCCGTTTTTGTTTAGCAAATTTAATCTTCAAAAGATAAAATCCAATTACGTTTCATTCAATTTCATAGTCACCATTTTTTAAATGACTTGTCGCGACTCATCAGGCAGGCAGCTCTTCGATATCTTTTGAATAAAATCTTGCAGGTTTTCATGCAGAAAATATTTTTAAGAAACATTTTTAATCATTTCATTCCAAGCAACGCAATAAAGCCACTAAGACGTAAGGGGGTTACTGAGTGTGAGACAATATGAGGAAAAACACTCTATTAAGGAGAGGGGACAATAAAAGAACTAGGGTTAAAACAGAAGATAACGATTGACATTGCATTTAAATTTTTGAAGATTAAAGTTGGCAGGAAAGCAAGAAGCCGGAAGAGAGTTCCAAAAGCGAAAATTGAGTGAGAACAATAGAAGAGTAATCAGGAAACAGGAGATAACGATTGACATTGCATTTAAATTTTTGAAGATTAAAGTTGGCAGGAAAGCAAGGAGCCGGAAGAGAGTTCCAAAAGCGAAAATTGAGCGACAAGAATAGAAAAGTAATCAGGAAGACAGTAGATAACGATTAACCTTGCATTTAAACTTTTGAAGATTAAAGTTGACTGAAAAGCAAGAAGTCGGAAGAGAGTTCCACAAGTGAAAATTGAGTGACAACAATATAAGAGTAATCAGAAAGACAGTAGATGACGATTGACATTACATTTAAATTTTTGAAGATTAAAGTTGGCAGGAAAGCAAGGAGCCGGAAGAGAGTTCCAAAAGCGAAAATTGAGTGAGAACAATAGAAGAGTAATCAGGAAACAGTAGATAACGATTGACATTGCATTTAAATTTTTGAAGATTAAAGTTGGCAGGAAAGCAAGGAACCGGAAGAGAGTTCCAAAAGCGAAAATTGAGCGACAACAATAGAAAAGTAATCAGGAAGACAGTAGATAACGATTAACTTTGCATTTAAATTTTTAAAGATTAAAGTTGACTGAAAAGCAAGAAGCCGGAAGAGAGTACCACAAGCGAAAATTGAGCGAGGACAATAGAAGAGTAATCAGGAAGACAGTATATAACGATTGACATTGCATTTAAATTTTTGAAGATCAAAGTTGAATGGAAAGCAAGAAGCCGGAGCAGAGTTCCACAAGCGAAAGTGCTAGAGAAGAAACTGTTAGCATAGAACGTACGGTTATATCTAGCCAATTCTATTGTAAAATGATGAGATCTAACCGCCAATCTAGTACTGCCCTTAAATTCATAAACTCTAGGTACCACAGGGGAAAGTGATATTTATTTCTGTCATTACAGAAAATGCGGCATACGGCCAAAATGGGGGGGGATAAGGGAATACTGGTCTTTATCTGTCTTATATCTAAACTTAGCTAGCTATAATCACTGATCAAAACATACTACAATATACCTTATACCAAAACAATACATTCTTACTTAGCATTCTTACTCTAATCCTGGGTATGACGTTAAACTACATCCGGTAGCAAGACCTCTGATCAGGAGATTAGAGGTTTTGAGAAGCATGGAACTACCTCTTAACTGGTGTTGTTCTCAGGTTCATCCTGACCTGGGGTGGTAGCACATGTTAGGGTTCCAGCTATGGGCAAATTGTGAACTCCCAAACAAAAATGAAAACACTCAGTTATTTGTCATGCGTGAAAGATCCTTAGGCGATCATGTATCTTTCGACACATGACTGACGTGGCAGATTTTTTTTCCCGTAGTAGGTTGACATTTCTTTCTGCGGCACACTAGTTGTCATCCAAAGCTATAGAACCGGGTCTCTCCTGCTATTTACCCATGGAGGGGGAAGAAGAGGATTCATACCTTTCCCAAGGGTATTAGCACGTAAGTGAATGTAATTGATTCGACTGGAATTCGAACTCGGCCGTTAAGTATAAAAATAGATTTTTATAGTAAAAATACCAGCAATACATTTTTATATAAAAAAAATTACCAGTAGTACATATTTATAAAAAAATTATTAAAAATAAATTTTTATGGCAAAAATGACAATCAACACACTTTATAGTAAAATTGAAGACATGGCATACATTGTCAAAAATAAAAAAAAGTAAAAAATAATTTGCAATGATCAAAGAGAAACAAGTTTTCACTCCTCGTTTATTTTGGTAGGATTACTTGGTAAAAAATGCAGCTAAGTAATTATAATTTAATCATGAAATAACATCATTCTCTTGAATTAATTATGTTTGAATTTTCCTATTTAGATTTCGGCATTTAATAATGCATAGAGGTGTTGATATGCTGCTAAACAAAACCAACCAACTAATAACTATTTTCGCAACAATCGCCATAATACCTTAGTGTCTCTATGAATCCTAACTAGTCCCTAGTCCCCATATGTACAATTTGTATGCTGGCAAGTGATAAAAATAACTTTTAAAAATGTAACCCTGATGTGTATATAAAATATAAAAATAATATATTAAAAAAAAACATAAATGCACTAGTGCACACTTCTCAGTGATGGGGGGGTTCTTACCATCGTCTTCTAGATTTCGCCGTCAGCACCCGATTGCGTACACATTTGGTCTAGGAAAGCGATGAGTAATTCTCTTTGAGGCTTAACTGCCAGGGACGTCAATGACTTAATAAGGGTATCTTTTCTTTTTTGTCCACCACGAAGGCTGGTAATTCTTTTCTCAACCTTCTGTAATTACTGGGGATCCACTAAAAGTTGATCTTTGATAAGTTGTGCCTAACTTTTGGCTCTCTCAAAAATCTCCGCCAAGTTGATTATACAATTCGGCGGGGTCTTCCAACAAGAGGGCGATTCTCCAGCCACTGCACTGTCGTTATTGTTGTGCTTTGTTTGGGATGTAGGCTTTTCGATAGTTTTCCTTTTCTGAATTTTAATCATTTTGTGCTTCCATACTTTTGTAGTATTATTTTTCCGGTCACCTTTTTTACCTTTTTTTTTTTTTTTTCATTTCACTTTCGGTCATCTCTGTAGTCTGAGATAATGTTTTTATCTGGAGGGTCTTTTTTTAATACCGACTTGAAAAGGTCTTCTTCTTTTTTTTAATTTTAACTAAGAAACGTTTGTCGGCCATTTTGATTATTTTAAAAGAAACTTTTAGGCTGAACTAGAATTTTTTACTAAGAAAAATAAACAAATGAAAAGGGAACAAAAGAAAAAACAGCCGAAAAAATAAACTTAAAAAGATGTACAAATTAAACCAAATTCCTTCTACAAAAATAAAAATGAAAATGAATTTAACACTACAAGCAAAAACAATGAAAATAAAAAACGAAAAGACAGATAAAAGCTGTTTTTACCAGCAGAGGAGGGAAAATACGATAAAAAAAAAAGGTTTGACATTTTTTTTAAAAATAAAAAACTAAGACAGTAAAATATTAACAAAAGACTGAAAAAGGAAATTTGAAACAGACATGTGTAAAAAAAAAAAAAAAAAAAAAAAAAAAAAGGCTTGCCTAAGCAACAAGGAAAACAAAATGGACAGGAAAATTAAAACCAAAATATAAACATGAATCTAGTGAAAAAGTTACACTAAAAAAAAAAATTAAAAATTGGTTTACAGACGTCGGTGGGTGTGAAGATTAAAAGAAAATGAAAGATTCAAACAATTTATAACAAAGACAAAGACAACAAAACGAAAAACAAATCAATAGTTTTGTAAAACTAAAAAATCCGACTTACAATCGAGTGGGTGAAAAAAAAAAGCAAATAAGGCAAGTTAAAAATCCGCAACAAATATGCGGAAAACGTAAGATAAAATAAATTTTAACGTAAATCTTCGACAAAGTATCTGGTAAAGTCTTTCAGAAGCAGCAGATCAAATGTCGTCCTGGGTATGACGATGAACTACATCAGGCAGCAAGACATCTGATTGGAAGGGTTTCAGTTGTCTGAAACCACGTCCACTGTAACTCTAATGGTAACACCTTTAGGGTCCCAGCTATGGGAACTTAGTTAACCTCCAAAAGCAATACATTTAAAAAATATATATCACCAGCAATAGATTTGACTCTCGACAAAAACTCTCTTCACAAAAATACGTCAATGAAACCTGATCTACAAAGTTACAAAGAATACATATTCTATTTATATGAACTTATCCTAAAATTCTTGTCGCCATTAAATAACCGATTGAGGTGTTGATATACCGTAAAACAAAATAAATCAAACCAGATTCTTGATAAAAACTCTATTTACTAAAATACGTCAATGAAACCTCATTTACAAACTGATTTCTTTCAAAGAATGCATATTCTATCCATACGAACCTATCCCAAACATCTTGTCTGCATTAAATAACCCACTGAGGTGTTGATATACCGTAAAACAAAATAAATCAAACCAGACCAGATGTGGCAGCAATATTCAATCTTGAACGTCGTTTTTATTTGAGAAAGTGAAGAAAATGGGATCGAACAGTTCAAGTTTCAAAAATATCTTCCTGTCTTTTCTTACTGTGTTCAGCCTGGTGTTACCATGGAGATAAACAGCCATTTTCCTTTTATTCTCTATGGACGTTGCCACTGCTATGCAAAGACTAATGTCTGTTAGCCTAGTCCAAATTTCTTAACTGCCACGTATAATTAAGAGTTGCGATGATAAATTCGACATTGCAAAGCGGAAATTATTTTTGACTCAGCCTAATAGTTGAAAATGACAAACTTATTGCCTGCAGTTGTTTATTTTAACAATTCTTACAATTGTTATGCGGCACGATACCGAAGTGGAAGTGGGGAAAAATTATTTATTTTATAAATGATACAATTTTGATAAGCAGGCCGTAGAGGAAATGGGGAAAGCTCGTCTTCACCGACTATCGAACACCTAGCTAATCCGATTCACAAACCATTTAATCTAGCACTTGACTCAATCACAGCAAGGACCCATCTCTCGGCGACATCACTACTTAGATAGCATATCAACCCCATTTACATTAGTGTCCAACGTATTTATGGGGATTCGGACATACCTATAAAGTGTTCATAGGTACTGTATATAACAGTCTGTTCATTTTCTATTTATCTATTTTAATATCTGATCATATCTATTTATCTATCTCAGTCTGTTCATATCTATCTATCTATATATCTATCTATCTATCTATCTGCTGTAACCTAGGAAGGGTTACTGAATGAGGAATAGCCAAAATGGAGGTTGGAAATGAAATGGTAATCTTTATAACATCAACAAAATACAATACTCGCCAGCGGCGTGAATAGGTAAACCACTGCTAGTGGTGGACTACGTAGACATCATATTACCCCCACTTACAATAGTGTCCAATGTATTTATAAGGATTGGGACATACCCATTAATGTTCATAGGTATAGCATATAACATAAAACAAAGATAAAATTTACATATGAAATGAATTTTTTTACAATACGTTTCACCCTTTACAAGGGTCGGGGACTAGATGTAAAGGGTTACTTTGGTGTGTATCACGGTTAACCCGAGCCTTGAACAGGTTAAGATTGTAGTATTCGGGGATGAATCAAACAACGAACTAAAAACCAAAACAAAACTAAAATAAAACTGTATTAGTAAGACCCGTCCAATCCAACAAGGATATGAACGACCGCTGTATTCTGCCGATAAGTAGAATTAAGAAGCTCGCTAGAGGCGAGGGAGAGACAAATTAGAATGAAGTGGGCAAATATTTAAGGCTGATTCCTTCAAGATCAAAAAGTATCCAATACCTGGGGAGATTGGGAATCTTGACAAGAACCATAACAATGAAGGACATCAAGAGCAGGCCAGGAACTTACATTAACTAGGTGAACACAAAGAGTTTAGCTTAAACAAGGAAGAGAATCATCATAAATATGTCCCGTTATGACCACCATGTGCTATGCGTGATACACGCTTAGGCGATCATATATCTTTCGAGACATGACTGACGAGGCAGATTTTTCCCGCGGTAGATTGCCATTTCTTTCTGCGGTAGACCAGTTGCCATAGAACCCGGTCTGTCCTTCTATTTACCCATAGTTGAAGAAGAGGATTCATACCTTTCCCAAGGGTATTAGCACGTAAGTAAATGTAATGGATTAGACTGGAATTCGAATTCGGCTCTCCGAATCCTCAATCCGAGCCGCTATCCATTACTCCATGGGAAATCAAGATTGGTCCGATTCACGCGAACCAGCCTTGCAATTTGCACCCAACTTTCGCTGAAATCTGCCGAAAGCAAACGCTTTCTTTCATTTCTAATCTTCACCCTGAGCTGATGCCCAAAGAATTCAATCAGCGCAAGTCGGCCGCCAACAAGCCGAGCCGCTCATAGAGCGGGTCCAACGCAAACGTCTCCATTAATCCTCGATACAGTGTCCTCCTAGGCTGTCAAATGTCACTGGACCGAGGACAATGGGTGAGGAAATTTGACTAATTCCGGGTCTTACGATTGTGCTTAGTCCCGTAATGGAAAGGAGTGAAAGTAAGGCTGGGGAAGGCGTCTCTAACACTTCTCTGGCAGAGTTGTTCCGCTGTCGATGCTCGGCGTAGGAAAACAACCTCGTGGCATGTCGGTGACTCATTAAGCGCGACATTCCCAGCCCCGATATCACGGACGCTGGATACAAACAGATCTATGGGCCATCGTCTTATCTCCCTCTTACAAGAAGGAGAACAAGCGCTCGTTTGCCTGTAAACGTTCCTTGCAGAAAGGGAGCACAGACGTTCAGTAAACGACGAGAGCAAAGATGTAAATGGAACACACCTCAGCCCTACCCTTTAAGGACAAGTCCGGACAGCCGCTCTTACTTTTAACAGTACCTCAGACAAATTTTTCTCCTGCTGAAGATCTGGCCTGAACCACACAGGTTCTTTCGTAAACCGATTGCCGGATATGCAGTCAAATAATCTTGCACGCGCAATTGGTCGACGGCAGGCTGGGTCCATCCGAGGTGTCGACCTGGCGATTGCAACAATTGGAACCTTGTATTTCCTCCTTTCGCAATTCTGCGTTCATATTCACGGTTACATTATAAATATTGTTTAATCTATACTAACTAACTGCTCCTGATAGACGAATGCTCCAGGGTCTGTCTAGCTAAACCTATCTCTAGGGGATGCCCCCACCAACCAGAGCCCGGACCAGACTATCCTTTAAAGCCTTCGCAATCTTAGCTAGACAACAAACGAGCATCAATGTTGAAAACAAAGTGAGTATCCTGGATCGCAGCCACATCCACACCGAAAGACAAATCACAAAATAGACGAGCCACCTTACTCCGATCTCTCAAGCCCCTCGCATTCAAATATGCCAATTAAATGGCCATTTTCTGAGCGCCTAAGCACAGATTGGTCGAAAATCTGCGGGGTTCAAAATCCTGACGGATTGTCCTAGGCTACCAGAACTCATGTCAAACGTAACCTGCCCGTCTTTGACAATTCCACTGACGTTCGTTGTGAACGTTAGTTTAACCAACATATATAAGGAGGGATGGAGAAGAACCGAGACCCTACCAGAGCAGTTTTTCACTGCTAACTCAAGAGACCGTATTTTAACCATACCGATTTTCGGAAGCTCTTCTTTCGCGGTAGATATGAGGTCCCAGACCTTCAATCTGCGGCCAGTATTTTTTTTTTTAATTAGGCGTGTCAGGAAAGTTCCTGGAGTCTTATATAGACGTCCCTTCAAGAGATATGAACTTGAAAAGAAGCATCAAGAAAGCCTTCCTATGCGATGAATTGTCCCTCTGGACCTGGGAAAAGCTTTGTTAATTAGTGATCGTAGGTCTATATGTGGAGAAGAATAGAGGCTCCTTGTTTTACCTTTGTCAGGTGAGTTGTTTTTTCTTGCTGGCGAAACAGGAGTGGATTAGGTCTAGGCTTGTTTCGGTCAGACTTCTTGTCTTTCGTTTTGGCAATCCTCACTTCTTGCTCCCGCCCTGCTTTTCAGTGAGGATGACAGAGGTGGAAGCATTTCTTCAACCTCCATCGTTAAGTCCAGCTACGGTCAGTCTAGATCATGTTGCTGCTCCCGTTGCTGCTCCTGCTGCTATTGCTGTGACTGCTGCTCCTTTGCTGGATACTTCTTTTTGTCTTTCGGATACTGCTTAAGATGCAATTGTTTTTTTCTTCGTGACATCCTACTAAAGAGACGAGGGAGGGATTGCATCCCCACCACCTCCATCTATCCATCCATCCAGAGAGATTTCATTGGGGGGCCTCCTTGGGGACTTCTTTGATCTTTTTCGTCCCCACTGCTTCTGTAGTCCAGGACACGACTTGGAGAAGTACCCGGTGGTACCACAAGACCAGTAGTGGGGTCTCCGTCCTTCAACAATTACCAGATTGTTTCTACCTCGGCATATTACAGTGTCAGGAATATTAAGAATATTCTTGCGGATTAGCGTCACCTGGAGCGCAGTAGAGTTGGCCGCCTTACTTTTGATCAAGGAGGCCTTCCCGTCGAGCCCATATTATAAGAAGAAATCCCTAAAGTGGTCTCCCGAAATGTCCATGCAGCATCATCCTGGTTTTGCGGGTGTCCATATATTCCGTCTGCAACATCACTGTTTTGATGTTGTGGATGCTTCTTGTCAGCTACTTTGCTTCATCCTCCGTTGCCAGCAGGATATCCGACATAGCATTGTTTCTTTTTGACAAAACTTTGGCTGCGATTTAGAGACTTTTTAGACACTCCCCCACTGTATCCCTGCTGACACCCATCAACTTCCGGGTTTTGACATCCGTGGCCATCAGGGCAACTGTTCTATTGACCACCGCATCCAGAGCCCACGGAATGGTCAATAATACATTTCTGCACATGAAATTCCGAAATTTCTCCTCTAGGCCCACATAGTGTTAGACGTTCTTCTTTTGGGGCATATTAGGGGCCAAAACCGCCAATTTTGGAGAGGCTTGCTACCCCAGCTGTTGGGGAGTCATCATCGTTGTGGCCGGTGCCACCGCTCAGCAGAAACAGTAAAAGAAAAAAAAATAGCGTTTAACGAAACAATGAAGTTGACATAGAGACGAGAAAGCGACAAAAAACGTGGCACAAACGGACAACACTTAAAAAGTCAATGGACGCACACTAATACGGAAGAAATGTTTAGGAATTACTACAAAAGCTGATAAAGTTTCTCGTCAAAGTCCTGGAGTTGATCCTTTCTTTCTTGGAGCTAATATAAAAATAATATATTGATGTTTGAGCGTTCAATCTTTTCGACTGTTCTCCCAAGGCCTTCTCTCCGACTAATCTTATAGTAGGCGGAAGAGTCCAACATAGACTCTTTAGAGGGAGGACACCACAACACTTTTACAATTTTTTTTACATAGTTTTTATTTATCGAATACAGTAAAATAATTGCATATTTTGCTTGTGGTGATTCATAATTAGAATTCTGGTGTGAATATATTTTCCATTCAATGGATCTAATACTAAAGATATCAACTATTTACATTGTTCAGACTATCGTCCCTATCTTTGCTGCCGTATTTATCACAATGTTTCGGCCGTTGTACGCTCCAGCCTTCTTCAGGTGATTGGAATGTCAAACTGAACCCTTTATTTCGCTCACTGGGTTAGACTGTTCTAGTTCCACATGCCATGTCTAATGGATGTCAGTTATCTCCTGTTATATCTCCTCTCCAAGTTCTCAACTTTATTTGGAGTTATTCTTGAAATAGTAAAATTTTGAAGTCAGTTTGCAACTAAACCCGGTAATCTTTAAAACTAAATGCTCAAAAATTGGTAAGAACTTTGAATCTAATTTTAGGTTTCAGTACTTATCACATCAAACTCCGGTTTTTACACCGAATGCAATGTTCATTTTCTGAAAAGATTGAAAAATCATTTCATGGGCTGAACATGAGTCCCTAATAGACATTTAAGGCAAGAAAGCCTTATTGGGAACATAACAGCTTATCATGAATAGTGAAAATTGAAAATCTACTCTCGGTGATTATGGAAAATTACTAACTTATTTTTTTTTCTTTAAAATCTTTTACAATATTTTGACACATTTTTTACTTATCTAATACAGTAAAACAATTACATATTTTGCTTGTGGTGATTCATAATTAGAATTCTGGTTTGAATATATTTTCCATTCAATGGATTTAATACTAAAGATATCGACTTTATTTGGATTTATTCTTGAAATAGTAACATTCTGAATTCAATTTGTAAGTAAAAACCTGTAGAAATTACGTATTTCTGTACATTTTTCAGACAATATTTAAAATTTAATGGTCAAAAATTGATGAAAGCTATGAATCTAATTTTTGGTATCAGTCCTTATCACATCAAAACCCGGTTTTCACATCGAGTGCAATGATAATTGTCTTAAAAAGTGAAAAATCAACATGATCTATTTTCGGAATCGAATTCTGTAGATTCTTAATCGATTTAGAGGGGGTCTTGATTATAATATCGATTCAGTACCAAATATATACCTGACATTTACAGAGTTATTGATATTAGCTGTTTTGCGAATGGAAACAGACTTTTTTAGAGTTGGGGAAACAAAAAGCTCTCTTTTAAATAACGAGAAAAATTAAGAATTAAAAATTAAGAAAAAATTTTGCATAAATTATTTATTCATTTATTTTTAATTTAAAATAAATAATTATAAAAATCAAAGGTTTTGTGCTTCCAATAAAATCCCATACGAATAAAGTTTTAAAAAACTATTATAAGTAAAAAAAAAAAAAAAATCAAGGTTTAAAAATTCTCAAAATTTTACAAAAATATGCATATATCATGGATTTGCTTATTTAAAAAATATCTTTTTGCAACGCACATAAAAAAAAATCTGTTTTTGCACGTAAAACTCAAAAAGGATCAATAACTCTGTAAAATTCAGGGACTGATTTGACACCGAATCGATATTATAAACAGGACCCCCTTCTAAATCGATAACAAATCGATATTTTTTGATTTTGACAAGAGCCAGTTAGGAGAGTTTAAGGAAAGCCTAAACAATGCTGACTTACATAAATTTCCTTAAAAAGTTGTCCTTATGTTTTACAAATGGACCACTATATTTAAATAGTACCGAAGTTTGCTCGAAAGGTTGATTCAACTTTCTTTTTTTTTCTTTTTTTTACCTAAGAAAATGAGAGATTTTGTGTGTCAAAAATAAGTCAAGAACAGTTTAGGATGTCTTAAGCAGTGTGTTCTCAGTTTCTGGGTGCTTTAAACATTTCTACTTGTTTAAGTGTGTTTCGGTATTAAGAACAAGTGACCTCATGTTCATTTTCAGTTTGCTGAGCAAAATAACCCTGTCGAGCTGGCAAGGAAAAGATTGGCTGAAACAAGAGAATTTATACAAGGGATTTATTTACATAATTAAATTCTTAAAAGTATCTTTTCTAAATGTTTATCTCTCGAACGACCATAAGCACGACTTAAACACTCGAAAAGAATTTATCTAAACACAACATAATGTATATATATATATATATATATATATATATATATATTATTCATTATTTTTATACACTTGTGCTTAATACCGAAACACACTTTCATATATATATATATATATATATATATATATATATATATATATATATATATATATATATACTATTAACGTTATATTTAGTGGGTACACAGGTTTGAGTAGGCTTTTATATTTTTAAAGAAAAATATGTCTAACGCCAGAGATTGAATCTATGGTCGCTTTATCCTCTAAGAAACCACCGCAAAGCTACGAGCAGCCTCACAGCAAAACAAGTCTCTATTACTCTTTTTAAGAAATGCACATTGATTAATAGCGTAAAAATTACTATATTTAAGTTTTAAATACTTTCACTTCCATCTTCAAAGTCCATTCAACTACAATCAAGGGAACGGTAAATAAGTTTTAAAAAATTGGGAACAGTAGAGATGAAAAGTGGATCAGGAAGTCACAACAGGAATGGGGATCATCATTCCAATTTAGACCTAAAGAGGTCAATCAGAAAAGGTCCAACTCAATCATTCGACAAGTTGGAGAGGTGTTTCAGCTATGACAGTAAAAAGTGCAGTGAAAAAAGACTTGAAAATGAAATAGTATGTGATACGTGTGAGGCACATTGTTACTCCAGGACAGAAAGTTAGAGATTTAGAGAGGGCAAAGATCATCTTGAATAATTGAAAATTATCCTAGAATAATATATATATATATATATATATATATATATATATGAACTTAAATTCAATCCTTCATGAGCTTCCGATCCTTAACTATGATTAATTAATGATGAACATGTCATTTTCGTTTATGATCAATTTCATCACAATTCTTCTGATAAGCTTGGAGAGTAATTATACATTCTTATTGCTCAAAGTAAAGTCCGATAGTGTTATAAAAACCTCGGAGAATTCCAGTAAGATATCTTTAATCATTTCTAAGATACAACAGTTCAAAGTTCAATTTTGCTTTTACCCGATTTTGACAATTTTGCTGTTACACCCGGTGTATATATATATATATATATATATATATATATATATATATATATATATATATATGACGATTGCATTTAAGCATGAAACAGACTGTCGCCGCTGGGTTTTGACTTCAATGTACACTTATATATCCGGCTGGTACTTTTCGAAAGCTAAATCTGTGCTAATTTTATTTCCATATTTGTGCCACATCTAAGCTACGATTGGCAAAAATACTATAAAACGGCAGCAATAACTATGTATCTCTTTACATTTTGGGTCTTGCTTCTATTAGATGGAGGTGATAGATAGATAGATAGATAGATAGATAGATAGATAATTTATTCGAAAATTACAACATAAATATGTTATAAAATCACTACAAAAATAGCCATTTTGTTTCAACACTTCTGGTGTCTTATCAAGTGATGGTGTTGAATGTAGATTAAAGAGTTTTAAAAGGTTGGTTGATTTGAACGTTTTAAAAACCTTTATTCTACATTCAACACCATCACTTGATAAGACACCAGAAGTGTTGAAACAAAATGGCTATTTTTGTAGTGATTTTATAACATATTTATGTTATAATTTTCGAATAAATTATATTTTCTTTACTCTGTATTGGGCACTCTTTTAAGAATAGTATTTTTTTGGTTATTGGAATTTATTCCATAAACACCAATCCTATACCTGAGCATATATATATATATATGTGTGTGTGTGTGTGTGTGTGTATTTATGTATGTATGTGTTAATAATAGCAGTCGTTAATTTCTGTAAATAATCCCAATTATTTTGCATAAGAATTGTAGAAACAGTTTTAACCTATCTTAAAGATCGGTTTATTAATTTTATTTATTTATTTACAAATATTTGGCCGTACGGAAAATAATGTCCACTATTAAAATAAACATTTATTTTGGAATTAATGCATTTAAACAGTGTTTAAATCAGTCAAACTGGGAGCCCTGAACATTACTGATGTCGAATTACAATAGAAAACGATAACACTCTGAAGGTTTGGAACCAAGAAATATTTGAAAGTAGTTTCTGCATCTTCTTTGGAACGGAATGTCTTTTGGCATAAAAAATTGTCAAGATACTTGAAAAAATGGTAGACAATAGGCGAGAGATCAGCGGAATATGGTGGGTGTGGCAGATTCTTATATCCAAAATCAGTGAACTTCTGCAACGTCATCCTGGGAATGTGTGGCTTGGCATTGTCATTAAGCAGACTAGGACCTCATTGATTAATTAGTGGCGGCCGCATTTTTGCTTAACTGAATATGCATTTCATTCAGATGCTGGCAGTAAACTTCAGCGCTGATTCTCTGGCTAGATTCCAGAAAATGGTAATGAATAATGCCAATGGCGTACCACCAGACAGTCGCTATATTATTCTATTGGTGCAATTTTGGTTTTGGAAAGTGTGGGTGCTTTGTCGTGATCAAACCATTAATTCTATCGTTTACAATTGTCGTAAAGGATCAGTGCGGAAGCCATTTATCGAGAGTCTTCAACTTGCCAAATCTCTAAAGATGCTCGAATATTCTTGAAATGCTGATACCCATTATCTGTGATATTTCTCTGGTACTTCGGCGTGGGTTTTGTTCGTAGTCTTTTCAGATGTTGAGTGTCAATTGCAGATGGACGTCTTCTATCATCTTGATCTTCCTGACTCGTATCCCCACTGTTGAACTTCAGAAACCAGAACGGAATTAACCAATCACAATTGGATCCTTCACCTCATGCTCTGTTAATGTTGGCAGCAGTTTCAGAAGCATTATGACCAAGCTTGAAAAAGTAAACGTATCACTTCTTTTTTTCATTTTCAAGATGAGGGAGTCTATAATGTTTTAAGTTCTGACTGAGATTGATATAAAATTAACAAAGAGGACACTTTAATCATCAGGAATAAGTAATAGATTTTTGTACAGCTATAATAATAATAATAATAATAATAATAATAATAATAATAATAATAATATATTACACCTGAATTCAAAAGTTTATTTTAACTCGGACATTATTTTCCGAACAACCTAATATTATCGGGAGGGTAAATTTAATCTCGTCCATCTAAACGTTCGGCAACTTGCGGGACTTGTATGCGCGCAGCGGTCTCGCATATTTTTTCCTTATTCACCCAGGGATTATCATTTGTTACAACAACCTTGTTCAGTAACCGTCTGCCTTGAAGGGATCTTGGGCCTTGCATTGAGTGAGCAATAGTATAAAATACCAACAGGAATTGCCTTATTGGAATTATTTTTCTCGTCATGAAATGTTTGAGCTGTCTTCATTTTATATTTGATAAACTGGATTAAAAATAATGGCAGAACGGTTTACCCACAATCACCAGATATAAACAAAGAGCCTTTTTATTATCTTTCCGTATTAGCGTTGTTCCCTGCAATCCTACGTGCCTACTCGTGAATGAGTAGACTCGATTATCTTGATCAGCCATATGGCGAGCACTCCCGTTTTAAGCACTCAGGTGCTGTGTCGTTGATTCATTGTGTATAAGAGAAATTGTTATCAACGGCTTCAACAAAGATGCAAGAGAAAAATAACGACAGAACACTTCGTGAAGGATAACTGACCGTGTCAAGGTTAACAATATGTGCAATAGCTGTTTTATTATTAATATTTAGGCGGTAGTTTCAGGGGAAACTTTTTTTTTCTAAGGGCTCATTGTTTAAATTTTCTTTTTCCTTTGAGGACATGACATTTTTGACATAATAATTGTTGTTGAGACAGAGTGCAAGAAAAACTGGGTTCATGCCTTTATCAATTCTTTTTTTTAGTCGTAATGCACATCATATAACCTCAGATTTTCATAAGACGCGCTCAAGTAAAGATAACCAGAATTTCTACATGCCGTGCCTCTTCAATATATTGCCGATCATGTCTCTTCACAATTAAGTGGCAGGCGACCACAGTGACTAACGGATGAAGTCAAGGATGTCTCTCTCCGTTGCATTTTAACGGAAACAGTGGCCAAGGTACGCGAGATGGATCCCGTAAGAGGAAACTGGTGCGTTGATGGTAGTGAGATGAAGGTTTGAGTGGACGCAAGTTCTGTGACCACAGGAATGGTACTAGAGGTGAATGGGAGCATCATGGAGGATGTTTGTTGGTTGCGGCCAGCTGAAGATGCCAAGCATATCAATTTGCCTGAGCTCGATGCAGCAATAAAAGGCGTAAATCTGGCCATTCAATGGCGGGCGTCTGTGTTAGATTTGGTTACGGATTTGAAATGCGTGCATCGATGAATATCTGACACCCTGACTGGGAAGGCACGGGTGAACTCAAAGGCGGCTGATGAGATGCTGCTAAGGCGGCGCTAAGACATTGCCAACATACGAATAGGAATACGCCTTGACGATAGATGTGACGCTGGTGAAATTCTGTCTAATCCACGCAGACTGCCTCACCCGAGTGCCACGGAGATGGTTGGATTTGCATAAATAAGGAGAGAGTCAGTGCCAAAAGGCTGCACCAGTGTAGGGAGTAGATTGAACGAGAACCAGGTGACCAACATCCACCACCAAAGTGGCTACCCGGGTGTGATGAGGACCTTATACTTTGCCAGGTCTGTTGACTCATTAGTGTCTAGAAATCTTGTTGAATCTGTTGTCAAATCCTGTGAAGCCTGTCAGTCAATTGATCCAGCACCGATGCGTTGGAAGAAAGGAACGCTGGGTGTAAAGTTGTCAAATCCTGCGAAGCCTGTCAGTCAATTGATCCAGCACCGGTGCCTTGGAAGAAAGGAACGCTGGGTGTAAAGTTAACTTAGAGTAAGTTAGTGAGGTTGTATTTTTTTATTTTCGTATCTCCGATTTGTAATTTGCATTTTGATCTGACCCTTTTGCTAGCAACCATGCATTCTGTTTTCGTGTAATTGACGTTTAATCATTTCTTCTCGCTTTCCTTCACTGCCTTCTGTATCAGTTTTTGTAGTTTTATTTCTGTGTCTGCTGTTAACACTGTGTCATCTGCATATCTTCTATTGTTAAGATTGTAGCCACCAGTAATGTATCCTGATAGGACTCCAAATTCTCTCAGAATCGCCTCACTGTATAGATTGAATAAGTCCGTTGTGGAGACACATCCATGTTTTGCGCTCCTTTCTATTTTCATGCATTTACAGAATTCATTTTCTAACCGGATCCTTGCGTTTTGTTCCCAGTATATGTTATGGATTATTCTAATCTCCTTTCCAAATATATCAAGCTTACCTAGTAGTTCAAATAGTTCTTTGTGGCGTACTTTATTAATCGCTTTTGAGTAATATATAAAACATAGATAAACATCCTTTTGCATTTGCATTGTTCTTCCTGCCATTCTGAGCAGAAATATTGCATTCCTTGTTCCAATGTCTTCCAATGTCTTCCAATGTCTTCCACGAAACGTCACTGTTCTTGTCTTGTTTCTGGTTTAATTCCACTGCGTGCTCTACTGGTGCAAAAACCCATTTCACATACTAATCTCCAGATGATCACAGAATTAAGTCCTTACCCCCTCCCATCCCGTAACATCCGGTATTATATAATTCTTAACCGGTATCACCCCAGGGAAGACAGTACAGTCACTAAACACAAGAGGTTAAAGGGCGTGGAGGAATTAGGAACAGAAACATTAATAATGAGCAGAAAGAGAAAAGAGTAATCAAGAGGACAGTAGATAAACATTGACATTGCATTTATATTTTTGAAGAATAAAGTTCGCTGGAAATTAAGGGAGTTTCACAAGTGATAAGTGCGAGAAAAGAAACTGTTAGCATAGAAATTACGGCTACATCTAGCCAGCTCAATTGTAAATTGACGAGATCTCGACGCCAGTCTAGTACTGCGCTTAAATTCATAAAGCTTACGTACCACGGCGAAGAGCTCATCCAAATAATTTCCATGAAAGTATTTATAAAAAAAGGCATAGCGAATCAACCTTATGGCGGGTGGCGGGAGTAACTGAAATCGAGCCGCCAGATCAAGACTAATAATATTGCAGATTCTTCTTTGAGAATCAAGGAGTTCAAGGTAATTAGAAATTGAACAATTCCTTATTAATTAAAGCTTTATCTACATAGATTAGAAGCTTTATATGAATTTCTCAGTATATTACAAAATATCGGGCGGCATTTAAGCTAGCTACTGTGGCGGGCTCTTAATTGTGCTTTTATCACAGTAGGTAGGTAGGGAATAGATACGATAAGCAACAATAAACTACAGAAGAACTCAAAATTGATCGCTGCATTTCAGTATTGCATTAATATTTAAGCTTGCCTTTTAAAGGTTCGACGATAATTCTTCTGCCGCCACTTAATAATGATAATTTGATGTACGTAGGTCCTTACTTTCCGTACGAATAATTATTTTTATTTCATGGGTGACTTTTGCAATTAACTTCGATTATTCCCAAATTTATTTCCAAGTTATAAAAATTCGTCGTGAAAATTCACGTACAAAAATCACCGAAAAAAAAACAGTCATGATATAGGTTTCATATAAGTTTGTTGTTTATATCGATTTCATATACATTTCTACTTATCTTGTTTATATATGTGTTATGAATAATTAAGAGTTGTCCCCCCTTGTTTCGTTACTCTCCTCTTTGATTGAGCTATTTCTGTTTACTGGGACTATAAAAGGATACTATACGCGAACCTTGTATTCTCAGTTGAATAAAGTTTTCTTAAAGCCTACTTTTGTCATTACAATAGGTTCCATATACGTTTCTGTATGTATATTTTATATCGGTTTCATATAGTTTTTCTATATGCATTGGTTATATAGGTTTTCTAGAAGTTTCTATTTAATATATTTTATATCGGCTTCCTATAGGTTTTATCCTGTATATTTTACATAGATTTCATACAGGTTTCAAAATACATTGTTTATATAGGATGTTCTACCTTCAAAATACGTGTCTGTGTCATACGCAGGCGTATCTAAAGAACCCTACATAAACTACATCCGCGTCCTGGGTAAGACGATAAACTACATCCGCGTCCTGGGTAAGACGATAAACTACATCCGCGTCCTGGGTAAGACGATAAACTACATCCGCGTCCTGGGTAAGACGATAAACTACATCCGCGTTCTGGGTATGACGATAAACTACATCCAACAACAAGGCCTCTGATCAGGAGGTTTTGAGAAGCGTGGAACCACCTCTTAATTGTTGGTATTCCCAGGTCCTCCATAACCCGGGGTGGTTGCACCTGTTAGGGTCCCAGCTACGGGAACTGAAAGTGTAATAATAAGTTTTAACCCTAGAACACTAACCATCAATTAAAGTTATACAACTACTAACCATGGGTATATCATACCCGATTTTGAAAATATCAAAAAAATATTAAATATAAATCTTTATTTGAAATATTTTACATACAGGCACTTCAAACTTTGTACTTTGAGTTAACATTAATAGGAACTGAAAAACATTATTTAGGTAAGAAAATCAGGTACTGAAAATTGTAATTAAAAATAAGAAAATTTGCGCTGGGTACTATATACCCATGGTTAGTTTTCTAGGGTTAATACTAGCAATACACTTTTGTGGAAAATTATTACCAGCAATAAAAATCTTGTCGGCATTAAATAACTCATTCACGGTGATATGCCGTAAAACAAATTAAACCAAACTAGACTCTTGACAGCAACCCTCTTTACAAAAATATATCAAATGAAAACTGATCTACAAACTGATTTCTTACAAAGAATACATATTCTATTCATACAAATCTATTTTAAAAATCTTGTCGGAATTAAATAACTCATTAAGGATGATATGCCGTAAAACAAAACAAAACATGAACGCCTTAAGATAATTATGGTTCTGTTCATTTTTAGATTTTTTTTTAAATCCAAAAGCGTAAAACTAGAAAAAGAAATAAATGCACATATAAAACAAGTTTAGTCTGAATATCAAAGTAACGCGTGCAGAGTAGAAATGAGAGGGTGTCATTAAATAATGAGGGTCTTCCACGGGCAGACACAGGAGGACATAAGTTACATCCTCCAGGGACCAAGGTTATTCTTTTTATATTTGTATCTCGTTCGCACGAGAATAAAGTAATTCAGAATTACTACTGCCATTGTCGTTGCGATTATTTTACAAGAATATGACAAAAGCAGACGAAGGTTTAAACATAGATGTAAGACAATTTGTCTAAATGTGCAAAGAAAGGTAGCGAATGCTTTTTTTTTACATGAATATATACAACTTTTTCGCACTTTTTTCTACGTTTCAATATTGCAGTGAGTTCACGGAAAGGAAGAGAGTTACATGAAAGGTTGCACTTTGGAACAATGTGTAAACATAATAACACGTGTTGAAAAGAATTCATCATACAGAGATACAAACGTTAAATAAACTTATAAAAGAGGACTACATTAAACAAATATTAAAATAATAACGTGATAATAAAGTAAACCGAAGTCGTGAGAAAAGGTATTAAAAGTTACATACCGGCGATGGTAACGTTGGGAGTATGATTAAGAGGATGAGAAAACTAAGAACCACGTGTTTGGACTCATGCATTTACTGTGAGGGTTCAGTTGGTAGCTAAGGGCTAACCGGAAATGTTAAAAAACGGTGCAGCTTTTGTACTGTGCTATAAGAACATAAGATTCGAAGAGGATTATATCAATATTGTTCATATGGATTTTATATGGTTTTCAGCCTACCTTGTTTATATATGTTTTATATGTTTCTACATACATTCTTCATATATATTTCATGTTGCTTTTTATCTATATTATTTATATAGGTTTCATATGGACTGATACTTATATAGATTTCATATAGGTTTCTACCTATATTGTTGATCTACATAGCATATAAGTTTATACCTAAGTTGTATGTATAGGTTTCATATAGATTCTTGGATATTTTGTTTATATATGTTTAATCGAGATATATATATATATATATATATATATATATATATATATATATATATATATATATATATATATATATATATATATATTTCATTGAGGCTCGTACCTATATTTATATAGGTTTTATACCTATACTAGAAGCCATACCCAGCTGGTCGATCAGAAAAAGCGTTCAATTAGAATGGAGCAAAACAGTATCACGTTTAGATGAAACAGAATCTATCTTGAATTACTAAGTACTTTCATTAAAAAAAACATTTTAAATATATATACTGATATAACAGAAGTAGCCTGTATTTATTCAATCGAACAGAAAACATGAAGACCCACTTCAGACCACAATTGTGGTCTGAAGTGGGTCTTCATGTTTCCTGTTTTTGGAGTTTTTGAAATTTAATTTATCAGTGTGCTACCAGGAATGTAAAAGAGGATACATTTATAAAGCAATTGTTAAGTTTGATGAAAATTGGTTGAAAGATCAACGAAAAACCAATAAAAATCGCTATTTTTCGCTATTTACACGGGTTTTCACTATTTGGGTGGACTCAATTATTAAGTTAAATGATTGTTAAACAATCAACTTAATTGAGTGATTTAGATTGCTTCAAAATTGAAGGAGTTTTTAGTTTAAAATTTGTGTTGAAATCAACTTTTCGTTTTTCGTGATTTTTCGCTAAACGCAATGGCGTAGAAATAAAAATGACGTATCGTTGAGCTCGTCATGATGTAAATAACCTACATACCGACTTTGAATGAAGTCGGAGGAAAAAAGTTGAATTTGTCCATTTTGGTCGGCTTTATCGATTATTGATTTTTTAAATGTTATCAATTTTTTACGCTAAGAACCTATCTCTTACATCGTACAATGTATATCCCAAGTTTGGTCAAAATCGATTGGATGGATCACGAGTGTAAAGGTATCACACAGGCACACAGCCATCCTCTGTTTTTTGATAGAAAGATTGTTTATATAGACTTCACACAGGCTTCTACCTATATGTATTATAGATGTTTCAAGCAAGTTTTTACTTTTAATATTTTGTTAAGTTTTGGATGCGAGGTGGCATAGTGAATAGCGGTTCGGACTGAGGAATCGGATATCCGTGTTCGAATTCAAGTTGAGTTCATTAGATAGAAATATTAATGATGGCACCTTTGGGAAAGGAACGAATCCATCTCTCTACACAGCTATGAGTAAATAGCAGAGCAGATTAGGCTCTATAGACTTAGTTGGCAGCCAGTCTAGGAGAAGGAAAAACTAGCTTTAAGTGAGTTGGGATTCATCAGGCTGTTTTGACCAAGACACACCGCTGAAGCACATGTGGTACCCCAAACTAATTTCAAGGGTTACAGGATTCATGATCGTGATAGGTTGCTGGTTATACAGTGTCTATTGGCTTCATACCTCCATCTGCAACAAATTGCACGAAACACAGGACTAAATAAAGTCTGTGTGTGTTTCAAGCAAACATCGCATACTATTGGTCCGGGCTTCTGGAGCGTAGATATCTTTACCGAGTCACTATATCGAGGTAAATTGTTAACCAAGCCCGAAAAGCTACTGCCTGTTCATTAACACAGTAACCGAATTCTAAATCAGAATTTTCATCCAACTAAACTGGTTGCCAACGTAATTCTCCTGTTTTTCTTACTGTTTTTAGGTCTTAGAAGCCATCTTTGCTATTCGAATGTGACTTCGGATCTCTGTGCCACGTTTTCTATCATCTAACACAGCGCTACTCAAAATGGTTATTTTTTTTTATTACTTTTTATGTTTTGATATTGAATTATTTTTTGAAAAATGAATGGAAGATAAAAATAGTCAACTTTTATTATATTCATTATATATATCGTTTCCGGGGTAAATTAATATTACCACGAAATATTACAGGTACATGACACATTGAGAAAATATCCCGGTCCGCCATATCCTCAGGTAGTTTGAGAAGCACTGGTCTAACACTTCTCAAATACTTAAATAATTAATGGACTTGTTTGAGTTTGGAATCTTCAATTTGTAGCTTCTATCTTGGGTGGCTCTCTTGATAATAACTATACATTGTCTCTTCTTACAATTGATAGTTAGTCCTTTCTTCTCCCTTTCCTTTCTTATCTAGAAATGCCCATAGTTTCTTTTTGTATCTGCCATCAATACAATGTCATGTAAATGTCATTTTTTTAATTCTTGAGTGTTATGAGATTACGAGTCGTGATATGGTTTTTCTCTTATTGAATCAGAAACATCAAAACACGGAATAAAATTCGATTAAAAAATCTTGGCAGAATATCCAGCTCTCTTAAGTTCATCTATAAAGGGTGAATAAATCTGGCGAGAAGATGCATCCTTGTCTTAGGCTTCTTTTTTGTATAATTGCTCAATTTATTTTCTATTCGTATACAATCGGTTTGTCCCAATAAATAATAAATCCCGGTAGGACTTCTAGTTCTCTTCGAATCGCCTCGTTGAATAAATCGGACGAGGAGATGTATTTTGGTTCAAATAGCAATTCTTTTTCCTTTCAGGTTTTCACTATCCATTCTGTCTTCTTGCAAATGATAGTATTTTTTTTATCTTGCTTGTGTAGGAATTACCGTGTTTTTCTTTTTATGACTGCCATCAACGCAATCATCTGCATGCCTTATGCCTACCAATATTAAATCCTGGTAGGACATCTACTTCTGTTAGGATTACCTCACTATAAAAGTTAAATCCGGTGAGAAATCCCATCCTTGACTTACACTCCTGTTTTTGCGAACTGCCTCAATTCATGTCATGTACACATGTAGTCTATTTATCCACAGTAGATAATAAATCCTGATAAGACTTCTAGTTCTCTTATAGGATTGCCTCGCTGTAAAGGTTATTTAAATTCAGCGAGAAAACGAATTTTTGACAAGCTTCTTTGTATTTGTGTATTTAATTCATTTTATATTTGCACGAAGGCAGTTTGAAGTTCTTCAGCTGATAATCCTGACGACAAACGTTGTTTTGTGGTTGAAACATCATAACTTAATTCAGATCTCGTTAGCTGTAGTTCGTAAACGTATTTATCACCGACGAAACATTGCAAGCCTCTCACTGCTCTATCGCTACTTCCATGGAAAGGGTGCAGACGAACTACATTCATTAGTTCCACAAGTAGATAGGTTCGCCTATCGCCCGGTTCACACTCCTCTCCGCTTTTTTTAACAGGGGTGGAGGTTTATACTTTTGTTTCCTGTTTATGATTGGGCTTCTTGTTCTTTCTAAAGTCTGCTTCAGTACTATACTCCTAACACTTGTTCTTACCTACGCTAATGTAAGTCCACACTGTAACCTTCTACCTTGAGTGACTCTTGCGCCTTGTATTGGGTGGACATTAGTAAATATTATTATTGAGAAAGAAAGAAAGCAGATAAAAAGATTTTGACGAAGGGTTCCGGCACCAATTTACACCAATTAATTTTTCTAAATTGAAAGTTCGGCTCGTCTTCTAAAGATGCGCCATAGTTTTAATTCTTGCAAAATGGCAGAGATATTTTGTAGGCAGGAATACCTGGTTGTTTGCATGGAAACAGAATTTAAAACAGATTGCAAAATATAAACTCTTGCATGCAAAAAGAGAGAGAGAAAAATCCCAATGTTCATAGAATTTAGATATTCTTCATATTTACAAATACTAGCCAAGTTCCTGTTCTACAAAGAAAAATTATCATAGAAATTCTCTTACCATTCTGTATAAACATTAGCACCGAGTCATCTATTTTCTAAAATACTTTTTGTCATTATACCAAATCCAATTAATTAATTTATTTTTTATGGTTTATCAACCCTATGAAGTTTATTTAAAGCCAGAAAATATTTTAGATGGTAAGAATTTTTATTTTTAGATAATAATTTAGTGATACAAGTCTTACTAATTAACCCATAGCTGGATGGGGAAGAGGTGGATTCATACCTAAGCAGAATCTGATAAACAAGAAAATGTGGATATAAAGTGAGGGATAAATTCTATATTACAATCAGTATATAAATTGATCCTTTATTTTGTGACCACGGCCATTTCTATGCCTTTATATTCCAGAGAAGCTAATCAGTATTTCATTGATTGATTGATTGATTTTTTATGGCTTATCAACCTTTTGAAGGTTATTTAAAGCCAGAAAATATTTTTACATTGTAATTTTCTGAGATAAATGTTTTAGCAATACAAATCTAATTAATTCATATCTGGATTACCAAAACAACTTGATTAATTTGTTTTTACGGTTTATCAACCCTTTGCATTTTATTTAAAGTTAGAAAATATATTTAGATGGTAAGAATTTTTATTTTTAGATAATAATGGTTTAGTGATACAAGTCTTACTAATTAACCCATAGTTGGAGAGAGAAGAGGTGGATTCATACCTAATCATATGAAAGTAGATAGGTTCGTCTATCGTCCGGTTCACACACATCTCCTTTTTTAACAGGGGTAGAGGTTTATCCCCTGTTTCCTGTTTAGCATTGAGTTTCCGGTTCCTTCTAAAATCTGCTTCCGCTCCATATTCCTAACGCTTTTTCTTTCCTACGCCAATAGTAAACCTCTAGTTTGAGCGACTCTTGGTCCTTATATTGGGTGAACCTTCAGAACTCAGACGCGTCATGCCACGCACATTGTACCGAACCATCACCATTCCATTCGCATCCTGTTGATGAGATGCAAGTTCAACTCGAACAGCCTCTTTCCACGAAACGATACTTTGTGGAACTGGCTCTCAAGACAATACTTCTCCGATCACTTACAATCTTAACCTCTTCATGTGTAGGTTTAACCCATGTCTTCCTCACATATCCCCATAAACTGTGCGTCTTATTTTGCAACATTCTACCTCGAGTGGTTCTTGAGTCTTTTACAGAAAGCCATCAAACTTTTTGTTTTTTTTTTGTTTGGAAACATTCAGTTCTGCAACTTGTCGCACCCAGTCAGATTCAGCCTCTGGAATTTTGCAAAATATATTTCATTTTAGAAGCCTCAGCCATTTCGTTGTTTACATAATTACAATCAACCTTCACATAGATATAAATACCACCAATTGTTTCCATAAAACTCACGTTTCACGGATAGGCCTTCGAAATGAAAAGTGAAGTTACCAATGTGAACAAAGTTGGGCGCGAAAATATGAGATGTCGGTCGAAAACAGAACTGATTTGCCAACGACGTCAAATAATGGTCGCCTTTATATTTCCGGATGATTTATGTTCTTTTTTACTTTCGTCTTATTTACAACATTCCAATCTGTACAAAGTAGGTCATCCGTCGGAACGCGCCATTGTATTTACAGCTGTTGACGCGTGTCATCATAGAGGTTTTCAGAGGAAGAGTTATCATTACTATACTCTAACTTGTTCGGACGAGTGTACTCATCATTATCATCATCATCATCCAAACTGTTTCGATTTGGGGTCATGAATTAACATGTTCTCTCATCTTCAATGACATTATATACTGATTCGACAATATTTTGACCGCCTTCTCTGTCCTCTGCGAGTCTGCTAATTCGTTGCAGATCTTCCTTGATTGTAAACTTTTCCAAAGGAGAAGTAGAATATTTCTGCCCTGTTCTTTGAAAGTCTTGCTTCAGCGTTGTGACTATGGTGGATGACCTTTGAACAGTCTTTTCAAAGTAAAACTCCGTGGCTTTGTTAGCTGGGAATTCTGGATCCAAATGCGCAAAATATGTCCAAGAAATTTCCACACGACGTTGGAAATTCAATAGCATTTCGAATATTGTCTTTTAATACCGTATTGTATTACGACGTCTCATCGGCAGGCAAAAAAGCAGGTCAATAAAATACGTGTTTTAATATGATTATGTATGTAGGTGTGTAATTGTATTGGAAATCGTGTTTATTTCCTATCATCATCCAAACTGTTTCGATTTGAGGTCATGAATTAACATGTTCTCTCATCTTCAATGACATTTTATACTGATTCGACAATATTTTGACCGCCTTCTCTGTCCTCTGCGAGTCTGCTAATTCGTTGCAGATCTTCCTTGATTGTAAACTTTTCCAAAGGAGAAGTAGAATATTTCTGCCCTGTTCTTTGAAAGTCTTGCTTCAGCGTTGTGACTATGGTGGATGACCTTTGAACAGTCTTTTCAAAGTAAAACTCCGTGGCTTTGTTAGCTGGGAATTCTGGATCCAAATGCGCAAAATATGTCCAAGAAATTTCCACACGACGTTGGAAATTCAATAGCATTTCGAATATTGTCTTTTAATACCGTATTGTATTACGACGTCTCATCGGCAGGCAAAAAAGCAGGTCAATAAAATACGTGTTTTAATATGATTATGTATGTAGGTGTGTAATTGTATTGGAAATCGTGTTTATTTCCTATCATCATCCAAACTGTTTCGATTTGAGGTCATGAATTAACATGTTCTCTCATCTTCAATGACATTTTATACTGATTCGACAATATTTTGCCAGCCTCTTTTGTCCTCTGCGAGTTTGCGGATTCATTGCAGATCTTCTTTGATTGTAAACTTCTCCAAAGGAAAAGTGGGATCTTTCTGTTTTGTTCTTTGAATGTCTCGGTTCAGTGTTGTGACTATGGTGGTTCTTGGATAACCTCTGAACTTTTTGAAGTCAGTATTTTCAAAGTAAAAGTCCGTGGGTTTGTTAGCTGGGCATTCTGGATCCATTCTCAAAATATGTACAAGAAGTTTCCATCTTGCTTTCAAAATGAACAAGGACAAGCGAGATTCTTGACATCTGTTAGACAAGTTCTTGGAGACTTTATGAGGGTATTTTTCCTTATCAGAATTCGCAGTTGTCGACTGTGGAAACTGACAAGCTCCTGCTCGTCTTCCTTTGTATGTCCCCAAGTTCCACAGTTGTAGGTTAAAACTAGTTTCACGAAGGTGTTATACAGCTTTAATTTTCTCTTCTCAGATAAACTCATCTGACTATTTAGTACTCAGTGTACTAAACAGAGGCCCTTAAAAACACACACAGACAGTTAATTTGCTTCGGTTTTTCGTCCAATCCTAAACAGGAAACAAGGAATACATTTCTACTTCATATATTTATCCACATGCTATATATTTAGATTGGCGGCTAGGTCTCATCATTTTACAGTTGAAATGGCTGTTTGTAACCGTAAGTTCTATGCTAACAGTTTCTTCATTTGAACTCCTCGCTTGCGGAATTCTCTTCCGGCTTCTCGCTTTACTGTTAAATTTTAGTCAAAAACCCTAAGGTTGATTCGATATGCTTTTTTATTTAACTATTTTCATGATAATTGATTGGATGAGCTCTTCGCTATGATACATAGATTTTATGAATTTAAGCGCAGTACTCGACTGGCGTCGAGATCTCACTTGTGGAACTCCCTTAGTTTCCAACAAACTTTAATCTTCAAAAATGTAAATGTAATGTCAATCGTTATCTTCTTAATTGTTAGCCGTTTGTTGTCTTCTTAATAGTTTATTTTCTCAAATTTTCTAGCACTCAGTAGCCCTTTAATCTTAGTGGCTTTATGGCCTTGCTTGTAGTGAAAAGATTTAAAAAGATATTCAAAAGATGAGGAAGGAGTGTTGTGGCGCTATTTAGCGCTGGCAACTAAGAAGGGTTAATAGATAGAACGATGGATATACAAATCAACCACCATGAGAAAAATTGAAGATTTTATTTTTCAAAAAGTCTATTTTCTTTTCAAGAAACCGAAGAATTGCGTCAACGATAATTTCACGAAAAGGCAATTGTGGCGATCTTTGACAATTGATTGATGATGGTCGGTAAAAGTGCTGCTTATGAAAACACAGAATAATAAGCAGAACGACGAAGATATGATCTGCAGACGAGGAATTGAGAATAAAGATTCTTTGTATTTGAGTACAACGACCCTGATGAAGTTCGGGGGTGGCCTATCAGAAAGGCCATGTTGTAAATGGCTGGTTTTTGGCAGAACGGAAAAACTTTGCATAAGCAAAATTTCAAATAATTTCTTTTAATTAATGAACACAAGTTAAGCCACGCCAAAACGATGGAAAAGCCATTGGCCGGGTAGTGGCGGGGTGGCTGATGAAACACCGAGAGAAGTGGCGAAGCTACCCACGCCCATCGGTAGATATTGTTGTGAGATGCGAATGAGAGAAGGAAAGAGTTTGGGCGGATCGATATCCTGCAACCAATCTTCATGGAGAAGAGGATCTCTCCCAAATTGGACAGGTAATTAATTTTCCGGAACCAGATGACAATGAACTCTTGTTGGAAATTAGGGGAATCACCAAAACCCCAAACTGCATCTTGCCCCACACGGGTTTTTAGGTAAGTGCCCTCGAGGCGAGAAGGGAGTTTGCCAGAGTTCGTCCACGGAGACCGTCCAGAGAGCTTGCTGAAAGATCCACGTGATTGCTTGCAGACGAGACGTCCGGCATCAGCCTTGTGCCACACTTAACCAAGTCAGCAAAATGAACTTTGCCAAATCACCAACGTGTCACGTCCGACGGGTTAGGTCGAGAAGTGAATGCATGCAAGCTTCTACATTTTAAACCAACTGCTGTACAAAGAAGGGGTATAAAATTAGAATTTTTTTTTTCATCTGAGCGTCATTTTCTATCATTGCGTCATCACCCTGTTTGGACCAACCCAATACGCAGAATTCTCGATGACGATTAAGTCTTGTCCGCCTTATGATCTAAATCGCAACGTGAGATAGGGCGAGACCTAGATTGAAGCAGTCACTTCAGCGACCAGCCTCGGGTGTTGCGCGTCTTGGGCGATCAGAGTATGTTGAGGGCGTCACTGTGAACCGGGTGATACACTCTGTAATATTTTGTGCGTATGATGGGATTAGCAGGATATTATTCTGTAGTTCTTAAAACGCAATGAAACGCTAAATGCTACATTTATACGTCTGTTATAATCCAGAATGATGATGATATTTCCTCATTCTAAAACAACCTTGCCACCAGTGATGATTGATGATAAGGATATTTCATCATCTTGGAAATAAAGATTAAATATTTCAGCATTCTAAAAATCTGAAATCTCATCATTATAAAAACGACCTTTCCATCACAAGCAGCAGAGTAGCAGTAGTAAAAAGAACAATACAGACGTATCTTCTTCGCTCCGTAAAAAAAAAAACGCTACCCTTAACAACGAAATTCCCGGAACAAGCAAAAACAAGTAAGCACAAACTTTTAAAGAAATAAAAGAGACAATAAGACTGAGAACATTTTTAGCGCACACAATACCAATATTGTAATTGACACCATGAAAAGAAAAATACACATTGTTTTCATTAATTGATTCTTGTCATTAAATAATCTTGTCAGCAATTGTTTCAAAGTCTTATTGTTGCTCTCGTTGTACGGTTTGTTTTATTTTTAATATAAGAAAGAGAAAAGGAATCCTTTATTAAATACAAATGCATATAACAACGGGCTAATTTACATTAACAAACATACCCAACATTCAACACCGGTACAAAACAATGCTAAAGACGAAACAGTAGAAAAATTAAGATTGATTTGTTTTTTATGGATTATCAACCATCTAAAACCAGAAAATATTTTTAAATTGTAAGAATTTAGGGGTGGGGAGATAAATAATGACTTACTGATACAAGTTTTACTAATTAACCCATAGCTAGCGGGAGAAAAGATGGATTCATACATTTTCCAACGGCATCATTATAAAAACAACCTTTCCACCACAACAAAGTCAGTAGAGTTGCAGTGGCAGTGGCAGTAGCAGTAGTAATAAAGAACAGAAACATATCTTCTTCGCTACGTGAAAATTCACAGTTGACGGTTTTAAACGCTTCACTTAACAACGAAATTCCGGGAACAAGCAAAAATAAATAAGCACAAGCTTTTAAAGAAACAAAAAAGACAATAAGACTGAGAACATTTTTAACACACTCAATACCAATATTGTATTTGACGTCACGAAAAGAAAAATGCACATTTTTGTCATTAATTTCAACACGTGACTCAAGGTCTTATTGTTGCTGCTTATCATTGTACGTTTTATTCATCTCATTTTCAGTCTAAAAAAACAGAGAAAAGGAATCAACTACAAATACATATAACAACAGGGTAACTTACATTAATATAATTCAAAATTCCACCCGCCCCGTTACACGTCCAGCATCTGCAAAGTGTCCATAAAAATTTGGTTTAAAAGTACTTCTGCTCGTCAAGGATACAGAAAACAAAAATTTAATTCATTTTATCTGTGCCTACTCCACCTCCAACGCAACATATTCCCCCTGACCTTGTACCAACCGATTATTATATTTTTGGTCGCGGCAAAACGCTTCGATACGGAAAATGTCTCTGATGAAAACCAGATTCAAGATTCACGTCAAAAGTTGTCGAATTTTACGCAAAAGACGCCTGATAAGCGACAACAAGTCATTGCAAATAATGGCGCGGGTGATTGAAAATCAACTCCCTATTTTATGTACGATGGACTCTCCTGCCTCGCTATAATTTTTACAAGACGGGTAAGTCTATCATAAAATAAGGAGTTACTTTTCAATCACCCTGTATATGTATACAAATAAAGCGCAGTGTACGTGTGTCCGTTTTTCGATCTCGGCGAATCATAAACAACTTGAAGTATCTACTGTAGTTACACGCGATAAAAAATTAAATAAATAACTCATTTCAAGTTAAATTTAAATATTGAACAGAGTCGAAGGTTAAAAAACAATTCTTTATTAAAGGTTTAACTTTAATTTTTCGTCGCAATTGCAATTGATATCGATTAATTAAAACTTAAGCGGGGAGTGTACGTTGCTCATTTTTTTTTCTTTTTCTAACACGTGTACAGTGACGTATTCGAAATATTACATAGTTCTTAATGTCGTGTAAGAATGACTTTATGTGAAGAGATCATAAAGAATGATGATTTTAAAATAAAATAAAAATATAAACAAAATACGGAGATCGGGTGCGTATACGAAGAAAGACTATGCCGAATTAAGGTGTCGAATAAAGATAAAATAATTTTATTATTTCTAAATTCTTATAACTTTTACATACATAAGAGGCTGAAGGCAGAAGGCTGAAGGTAAAAGGCCGAAGACCCAAAAGCCCTCCGCGGGAGCTGGGGTAAATTAGCCTGAATTCTGAAATTTTGCCTCATCCTCCATATTCACCTGATATCTCTTATGACTTATTTAAGCATTTTGAGCTTTTTATACGCAATAAAATATTCGCTAATAAGAAAGAGGTAATCGAAGCATTTGAATTGCTTAACACATTAAAAGATGAGATTTATTTTAAAGATGGGATCAAAAATTTAGAGTCATGTTGGAGAACAGTCATTCATCAAAATGGTGCCTATTTCAACGAAATAAATTAGTTGTTTAACATTTGAGAAGCGTTTTATTCATTTCCTATAAAGTGTATCATTTCATTTGTGACTATCTAATTTATATATTTTTTTTTTTGTAAAATATTTTTGATATACTCTGTATACATTACTTCGAAATATTATTATAGTGGATATGTCGGAATAAAAATAAAATCCATTGATTATATATATATATATATATATATATATATATATATATATATGAAGAAATATAGTCTTAAGGTGTGCTATATTTATGGGATAAAGTGCTCAATATCAGACATAAAGCATGTGTAAATATAAAAGTGAACATAGAAGTCAACACTTAGAGGCGACAGTCTATTTCATGCTAGATGCAATCATCAGGCCACGAGTGCTGTTATTTTTCTCGGCTATTTATATATATACGGGTCAGTGGTGTATTGTGGGTAGTCTATTTTGGCGGTTATTTTACCGGAAGTCGTTTATTTGTTTATTTATTTATTTATTTGGGTCAAATTATTTTGCTTGTTTTTATTCATTTTTATTTTTATTTCTTATCTTATATATTTATTTCTTCATTTATTTTTATTTTAATCGCCTTTTAATTGACGTAGTAAACATTTGTTTATATCGCTTATTTAATTGTTTTGGTTTGGGAAGATAATTAAAGCTATTTATTCAATTTTGGGGTTGATTGTTGTAGTTTATTCTAACTATTATTTTGGCGGGGACAGTTTTTAATTTGTTTATTACTTCATGTATTTATTTGGATTGATTATCTTTATTTTTTTTTCTAACGGTTAGTTTATCAGGATCAGTTTGTTAGTTTATTTATTTATTTGGGTGAATTTAGGTCAATTTATTTTACTTATTATTTATTTGTTATAGTGCATATTTTCTCTTTTCGGTTTTCGATTTTTAAGTGACGTAGTATTTTTTTTATCGTTATATAACAGCTATAGCTATTTTTTTTCGTCCGATTTTTGGTTTGATTTTTTTTTAGTCTAATATTTTGGTCATAATGAAGAAAAATAAGAAATAAAAAAAGAGAGAACCAAGAAGATGGAACAAAGGCGAAAACAATCGTTCAGAGTTCAAGCTCAGAGTACAAAGAAAAAAAATCCTCCAAAACGAGTAAAAGGCAACTACGTAAAGTGCTCAATACACGAAGTAGAGCAAGCCTAAGATAATCATAAGGGGCCAGGCAAACCTACCTAGGTTTCACCTAAACGGATTGTCAGGGTAATACTGGCCAGCTTTACCCTGACGATTCGTTTAGGTGAAACCTAGGTAGGTTTGCCTGGCTCTTTAGGTATTGTATATATATATATATATATATATATATATATATATAGAGAGAGAGAGAGAGAGAGAGAGAGAAAGTAAGAGAGTGAGATATTTTTTAATCACTAGCCAAGGTGATAATGCTATAATGCCGCTAAGATGCAAGGGGAGTGAAAGAGAATTGGAATACTTCGAAAGGAACCGGAAACCCAAATCCTAAACAGGAAACAAGTGATAAACCTCTGCTCCTGTTCAAATATGCACGAACATACAATTATATAATTTCTGAAGTCTTTTGTAATTTATTTATTTTCTTCTACCCGAATGAATATTCAGGAAATTCTGTAGTTTCCTTTCTGCATCTGCTATCAACACGATATAATCTGTATGTTTTATGTTGTGAAAATTATGGCGGCCAATAATGAATCCTAGTAGGACTTCTTATTCTCTCAAAAATGAAACTCTGTATAGGTTGAATAAGTCCGGTGAGAAGACCCATCCTTGTCTTATACCCCTTTCTACTTTTGTATATTTACTGAATTCACTTTCTATCCGTATACAGACGGTCTGCTCCCAGGATAAGATCTAAATTATTCTAATATCTTTCCCAAATAAATGAAGCTTACCTAACATTTCAAATAGTTCTTTGTGCCACGAAAAACTTTCTGTATCTGCTATCAACACTGTGTCATCTGCATATCTAATATAATTTAGATTGTATAAGCCAATAATAAACCCTGGCAGGACTTCTAGTTCTCTCGGGATCGACATGTTGTAAAGGTTGAATAAGTACGGACATGTGTCTTTCTTTTGGAACGTAACATCCAGCTACAAAGATTTTATTGCAAGAAATCTTTTATAGAAAGTTTTGAAAAATTCTCAGACCTACTTAGTTTGCAATAGTCTATCTAATAACCAATGATCATAATTTTTGACGCGCTTTTTCGGTTTGGCGAAGGTCTTTACAGCAGCCATCGTATATACTTGATTAGGCCTTTTCTTTTTTTTTCTTTTGTTCCTGTTGTAACCGAGGAAAGGCTACAGAATAGAATAATCACACGTAGGTTGGTAATGAACGATAATACTTAGGACAAGAACAACACATATAAGATCAGCCAGCGGTGCGTGGAAGAAATAGTCAACTGCTAGAAGTGAGTCAAATGTATTCCGCAATGAATCTTCAACAGCAGCTCAACATACAGTATTTACTACTGTCCGTAGGTATGCTACAACTGTTCAACACCGTAAGATGCGACAAAACCAAAAATTGTTATTGTCCTCAAATTAACTTGGCTTACGGACACACCACGTTCAAACACCGGTTCTCGTACGATCCCTGAAGTTAAGCAATGTCGATCCTGATGGGTGACTACTCGGAAATACCAAGTGTTGTAAGCTTGAAGGCGCGGATGGTGTAATGGATAGCAGACCCCAGTTTGGGAAAACCCAATACTTGCCGTTTCCTGTTCGCGGAATAAATCCTCGCTTGGGACAAAGTTGATGAATTCGGCCCGCCTTAATCTGGAGTCCTAAATATGGCTTTTCCAGAAACACAGAAGATTCTCCATATTATATGCACGGCCCTATCTTTTCGTTCTACTTTCACTCTGCTTGCTGTGTAGATATATGTTATATTTTACACTTCGAGGGACATGTGTAAATATGTATATATAGTTTTGTGTATGACCAAATTGTATAAAGGTCACTCCGAGAACAAAACAGATTTCTCATTTCTTTTCCTTTCAGTCATTCCGTTCTATTTGTGAAAATGTAATAATGCCCATAATGAGAAAAAACAGATGGGACAATAAACCTTTTTTCAATAGATCTCACTTGTTATGCTGGTGGCTCCGACGTGATATTATTCACCCGATATGTGATATTAGTATCCTCCATTAGCTGTTGACACGATTAGTATCCTTCTTTAGCTGTTGACACGACACGATATATTATTATTATCCAATACAATGTATCGCAAATTACTTTATATTAGAAAGATCTATAACATTTAGTTTGTATTCAGTGTAACCCTTGCTATGCACAGTGCCTCTGGCGAATCAATAAGATCTGTCGAATCTTTTACATACCTAAGAAGCGAAATAAATTCTACTGAAAGAATGGGAAAATTCGCATAGCTAAATCCTGGGCGGCCTTGAATAAAAATTAGTGTAATCTGGAAATCTAATCTATTAGACAATTTCGAACGGAGATTCTTTCGAGGCACTGTAGAGTTGGTTTTAATATAAGTGTTGTAAACTAGGTGAGGTTACTGAATAGAATAATCACACGAAGGTTGGTAATGAACGATAATACTTAGGACAAGAACAACATGTATAAGATATCCCAGCGGCGCGTAGAAGAAGTAGTCAACTTATAAAAGTGAATTCCACAATGAATCTCTAACTGCGGACCAACATACAGTATTTACTACTGTATTTATGTGAATGGAGACATACCCATTATCGCCCGTAAGTATGCTACAAGAGTAAGGTGCCACTGCTTGGACACTAACTATAATCCTTGAATCTAAGCTTAATGGAACCTACACGTCGGAAGCTGATACCTAACGTCTCCTGGAAACAAGATCCAACAAAATGACATCCTCTATTGACCCATCTCTGATATTTCTGCAATGTTACGCGAAAGCAGAATGCGCATTGCATGATACTGCTGGCTAGCAAAACAAGCACTCGGGAGTGATCTACTGTTCTCAACACGTAGCCATGGAACAAGACGGGTTGGTCGCCCAGAAATCAATCTACATTGAACAACTAGGTTAATGTGATCCTAATGCCCTTCTAAGCTTGATCAGGACCGTGATGGTTGGCGTTATAGACTCATAATTGTCCCAGCTATCTCAGCCGAGTAATAATAATAACATTTGCTGGTGAGAAGTCTAATTTCTTGAAAAACTGTTTTAATAAAAGATTTTATAAAATTTGCCTGTATAAAAACTATCTCACTTGTTGGCTGTTGTGGCATGTTAGGGATTCATTACTTGATTCAGCGGCAAGAGAGGAAAAAATCAGCAAGATACAACCGGAAGTGCCCGAGCTTATAAAAGCTTTGACTGAGCCCTGTTCGGGCTCTTTTCATTTAATTTCAACGATTTCTATCCTAGCCAGCTCTCTTTTCCATTTCTTACTTTCAGTGGTTTGTAACCTTTAAATTGATTTAGATGATCAGGCTTTTGATGTAAAACATTGACGGATTTGTTCTATCCTTTAAATTAGTTTAGATGATCAAATTTCAGATTTATCGTTCGAATAATACTTTTCATTCATCATTGAAGAGTTTGAAGAATTATTTCTGTCAGATTTCTTGTCATCATCTGATTCTGAATAAGTCATGGTGACATTATCACTTTCATTATCATCTTCAGAAAAAAAATGGCAACTCTTTAGAATGGACGATATTTTTTATTTAATTAATTACAATTTTCAACCATTGATCAAATGGAACCACTTCGTAATAGAAGTCACTTACCATTTTTTTTTTTCAATTTTTTGTTCTAAATTTATTTCCTTCATGCAAGTGATAGAAAATGAAGAAAAAATAAAAATCATTTAAAAAAATCGGATAGAATAATTATAAGGACGAAAAAAATTGTTTTGAAAAAAATTACGGGTCCATTGGACCCATTGGTAGACTGAAAGTAACATGTATAATTTTATTGAAACGTGAAATCAAGCCAGTCTCGTCTAGTGATGAAGAAACAAGACACACGCACGCACACGCACACGCACGCACACGCACACGCACACGCACACCTCGCCCGAGGTAAAGTAAAAATCCCAGAAAACGTGAAATTAAATCTTACACGCAAAAAAAAAAGCTGCTTTTGGTTAAATGGGCTACATGCGTGGGAATATCATCAAATCTAGGACAGGTCTCCCTTACCCACAGCCTCCAGATAAACGTACGCTGACACACGCATGTGCATACGCACACGCACACACAGTAGAGTGGCCTATATAATAAAGGAAACATGTATAAAAACAATACATACAAAAATGAATATTTCAGCAATGCAAGGAATATATATATATATATATATATATATATATATATATATATATATATATATATATATATATATATATATATATATATATATATATATATATATATATACATACACGAGAGGCACGTTGGAGTAATGGATATCGGCTTGGATTGAGGAATCGGAGAGCCGAGGTCGAATCCATTACATTCCACTTACGTGCTAATACCCTTGGGAAAGGTATGAATCCTCTTTGGTAAAATAGCAGAACAGACTGGGTTCTATAGCCTTGGATGGCAACTGGTCTAGGAGAAGGACAACTCTGAATTCAAAACCTGCCGAGGGTCGTTTGGGAACCTTGTGGCATTTGGTGCACCAGGTCTCTGTATTCGTCCCTCCAAAAAGTGGGGATGGTCCTGCACGAGGCCTTCACCACTATAATCAAATCTCATGTGCCGGTGTTGGGCTGTCGGTTTCCTGGGAACTGATCTGCTTGACCCTCATACGTCGAATCTCGACGGGAAAGTCGATCATATATATATATATATATATATATATCCAAGTATATGATTGGTGTATACGGAATAAATTCCAATAACCAACAATTACTATTCTTAAAAGAGTGCTCAATACAGAGTAGAGCAGATATAATTATTTATTTAAAAATTATAACATAAATAAATCGATTTATTTTACATTCAACATCATCACTTTATAAGACACCGGAGGTGTTGAAACAAAATGGCTATTTTTGTAGTGATTTTATAACATATTTATGTTATAATTTTTAAATAAATAATTATATATTGTTACGAACTTGTAGCATATAGATGAACCACGGGTTAAACAAAACGAAAACGTGGGATCTTTTCTCGGTCTTCACTCAGAAATGGAAGCGACACAAGCGAGTCAACGAAGAACAGACACAAGACGATGGATTTCAAAATAAAACATTTATTTATAAATATATATAAAGAAATAAAGAAAGAAAAAAAAAGAATATTCATTTAACAAAGGGGAAGGGGATCATTAAAGAACAGAGGGCGCGAGCGAATACATACATATATAAAAACAGATCAAATCAAGAGAATCAACTTATTTTTCAGTCGAGTTGATATTTTCACACAAAGTTCTGATTCGCCGAAGCGAGAGTTCTTATGCTACAACAATATTTTGGTCGGCCGGCAATTTTCCTGGATTCCCTTTCCTTCATAAGTGTTCGATGGTCCACAGCATCTTGTACCGGCGTTTCGTTGGGTTGATTCAGTTTCATAGCAGTCCTTTCATCCCTAATCGACAGGCTTTGCTGTCTTCTTCATCTCAGTGGGACGAGTTGCCTAGCGACGTTCAACTGCCGCTGGTCAGAGGAAAACTGAAAATCCTTTCTTAGATCTTTGCTGTCCCCAAAGACAGTCACGTGGGTTCCCTTCGTCCTTGACCGGGTACGCAGGAGGACGAGGTGCAAATCACGCAGTGTTTGTGTTATGGCCGAAAGTTCAATCCACGCTTAGTGTGTTCTGATCACGTGAATCGCAGCAGGAGATCCTGATGGTGCCTGGAATTCACTTATGGTCAAACGCCTGATAACTGCGAAATTTTGGAACCAGGTCATTCTCGCGTCGGGTCACTTCAAAGTTCACGGGCCCTTGGCTCGTGGGTGGAAGAGTAGATAAAGAGGGAAAGAATTTGTGAAGAGAAGAGGAGGATATGGCTAATCACGGAACATATTCGCTCGCAAGTCGAAAGCATTGGATTATATTTCTATTTTCATTTATTTATTTATTTTTCTTTTATATCTAACTAATTTTCGACTAGAATTTAAGATTTTACTTTGGGGTGCTTTTTAGCCTAACGCCTATGTATTTAATGAAATCGGGGCTACGTGACAATATACATATATATATATATATATATATATATATATGCATGTATGTATGTATAATGCGTTGGGGGGAGAGGGGTATCCAGTGTTGTAAATTTCTTGTTCCAAACAGAGAAGGGTTTAAAATTGAGAACTGATCAGATTTTAAGAAGTGGGCGAAACCAAGAATTTTCCTGCACCCCCACGAATATAGGCGTCAGTGTGTGTGCTTCTTTGTATGTTTCTGCATATACGTGCGACCTTCTTCAGTTTAGTGTGTCTGCCCATGTGTGCGTCGCTGCGCTGATTTATGTGTTCCTGTATCTACTTCTGTATAAGTGTGTACTGTGTACATATACGTGTATGAATAACGGAAAAGAAAACTTATCTTAGACGATGCGTTTCGTGTTTTGAGGGACTTTATCAAGGCAAATGCAAGGATTTTATTTTGTAACAAGTATATATATATATATATATATATATGGTGTATATAAAGTTCGTATGCGCTTTAAAAAATTTATAACTTTATTTGTATTTGCGATAGAAATAATCTGTAAAAAATGTCATAAAGTTTAATGTACCTAGTTTTAAGTATAGCTAAAATGACTAATGTGATTTCAGGCATTACTGTAAATCAGTTGGCAAATGTTTTCCGTGAAGTGCAAAATCGTATTACCCTTTGTATTGCTAATGATGGGGGACATCTTAAATAAAATTTCAATAAAACCTTAAAAAATATAGATTTACTTCTTTCTAATCCTTTTTACAAATTATTTCTATCACAAGTACAAATAAAGTTATAAATTTTTTTAAATGCACTCGAACTTTATGGACACCCTGTATATATATATATATATATATATATATATATATATTTCTTAAATCTAAAAATTTTAATAACTACGAACTTTTTGCGCCTGTCATATATATATATATATATATATATATATATATATATATATATATATATATGACAGGCGCAAAAAGTTCTTAGTTATTAAAATTTTTAGATTTAAGAAACGCTCATAAATATTCATCAGGTTATCTGAAAAGTCCAGTTATGTTATGTGTATATATGTCTCTCTCTTTATACAGGCTTGTATTCATTTGTATTCAGTATATGTGTGTGTGTCACTGCATACGTGTGTTATTGTGCATGCGTCTCTTCCTCCCTCTCTTTTCTCTCCCTTTCACACACACAGACAATCTTGTGTGTCTGTGTAAAGAGGTCGACCCAGGATTGCAGGATAATAAAAAATAAATTAGGGTAACGCAACAACATATTTGATAGCATATAACATTTCAGGAAACTCTAAAAAAAAAAAAAAAAATCGCCCGTTTTCAACTCTGAGTTGCGGAATCTGAAACGCGAAAGCTACAGAACTCCACGAATTCGGTATAAGGTTTGAATGAATTTTCAATTTTCATAAATAAATAAAAAATCCTTTTGTAGCTTTCATTTCAGCTTTAAAAGCTCTTTGGATTAAATTTGCTATTTCCAGTAAGCAAAATACTCCGTAGTGTATTTCAAACAGAAAAGCTATTGACTGAAGTTGATTTTTTTTTTTTTTTTTCTTTCTTTTTTTGTAAAAAAAACAGCTGGTTAATGTCCTTTTTTTTTAGTTCTTTCATGGTAATGAATTTTCTTTATTAAATAAAAAATATTCCAAAAACGAAATATAATTTATTTGACGAATACTAGCTGATTTAAAGTATAATTAATCTGATTTGAAACAAAATCGGTTGTCAGAATTTGAACGTTGGTGGTGTCTGAGTTGGGAAACACGTGTCTCTTGGAATGTTCATCCTACAACAAAAATAGCGGACTCGCATGTGTGTCCGGGTAACAAAATACAAAGAAACAACTAAAGCCAATATGTATGTGTGTGTGTGTGTGTGTGTGTGTGTGTGTGTGTGTGTGTGTGTGTGTGTGTATAAACAAACGTTAATGTATTATTAAAAAGACAAAATGTTATATTGTTGCGATATAAAGATTGTGTGTATGCGACAAAACAATGAACATGTATGAAAACATTTAAAGACGAGTGATTTGTTCGTGCATATGTGTGTAGAAGTGCTAAAGAAAATGGAGTTGCCTACGTCTGTGTATGTGTGCGCGTTTGTATGTAAGTTTCCAAATGAGAAACGCGTTTCATGATAGACCTACATCATTTTTCTCCCCGGAATCAATCCTTCAGATCTACAAATCAACAATTCGCCCTTGCATGGAGTATTGCTGCCATATATGGTCTGGAGCCCCTTCTGTTTGCCTCGGGGTTCTTGATAAGCTCCAGAGGCGGATATGTAATATAATTGGCCCTGTTCTGGCATCTCGTCTACAGTCGCTCTCTCTGTCTTTTTTACAAATACTTTCATGGTAATTGCTCCGAGGAGCTGCATTCGCTGGTTCCCAGACTTCATGAATTCAAACGCCTTACGAGGTTGGCATCCCGCTCTCACACTTACACTGTAGAAACTTTTAAATGTAGCCGTCTCTTCTACTCCAATGGCTTCATATCTCGCACCTCTCGCCTGTGGAACTCCCTTCCCTATTCCAGTTTCCCTAAGAGCTATAATCTCCAGCTATTCAAATGTAATGTCAATCGATATCTCCAGTTGCCTTGATCTATCCACTATCCTTCTCCTCATCCTTTCCTCTGTCACTCCTATCTGATCTTGCTCCAAATCTTCTGTAACCCCTTGCGTTCTAGTGGATTCCCGCTTTGCTTGGGGTGAAACGCTTAAAAAAAATAGCGTGTCTAAGGAAAATAGGAAAAAGAGAATGATAGAAAATATTTCAGTGTATTTACAAATTCAGAAAGCGTCCCCTAGCGTTTTTAGGAAGAAAAGTAAGTGGAGTTAACTCCTCCACAAAGTTGAAAATAACAAAGAAATGAATTTTAAAACAAACAGTAGCGGTGATTGAGTCTTTGTCAAGGTGCGTAAATCACTCATTAAGTGATTTACAAGGTATTGACGCTTTTATTATTGTTCTATGGAGAGTTTATCTGTTAAAACATAATTGAAGAAAATTGACGGGTAAACGCTATTTTTAATATAATTTCTAAGTACTCAGTAATCTTAAAAATATTGAGAATATTCTCCATAATCTAATTTTAGGAATGTTGAATTTAAATTTACTATCATGATAGATCTTATTTTCTTATAATGTCGTGTATGGTCACCCATACTTTCAAAATCGGCACGTTTATACACGTAAAATAAAATAAAAATCATTTTAAAAATATGCGGGCGTCATGGTTTGTATTAACCTTTTCAATTTCCTCTTAGTAAATATAGTCTTCACTTAAAAAGTTAATGACCTAACGAAGGACGAAATTTGCAAGAATTTTTAAAACATTTGAAACTTCATAAATTATTATAATAAAAAAAAAAATTAAACAATTCTGGCAAAAATTCATTATTCATCGAAAACTTTTTTTTCAGACTATAATGTCCTTAATATATATTATTAGCAATTAAATCTTATCTAATTAAATGATGTCCTAGTTTTACTATTCGGAGCAGATTTTCGGGAAAGGGGGAGTAAGATATAATAGCTTTTTATCTTCCTTATTGTAAAGAAAAACGTGGGAAAAATTTTGCAAAAATATTTTAAATTTCTATGAAGGCCAATTCGAATTTAATAGAAAATTATTTTTTATAGACTAAAGTTCACGCAATACGAATATGTGGGCCACTCAATGTAGAGGAGTACGATCAAAATGAAAGAGGAGGTGCTAGAAAGTGAATATTATTATAAGGAGGATAGATAACGAGTGAACCTGTAATGTTAAGTGATTACTGTTAAAATGTTTATGATTATTGAGGTGCGTGATATAAATGAAAGATATCGGCAGGATATATGGCAGGATATCGTTTTTAACTACCTTCGCTCCTCGACAATGTTTATTGTTTTAAGAAACGATGATTAGAATTGGAATAAAATCTAAATAAATGATAAAAGTAAATTTATAGATTTTTTTTTTTTTTGGTTCTTGAGAATTTGCAGCAAAAATATTAAACACTATTAATGAGATTATTTATTTACAAGAATAATTTTAGATTTACAACATCCTAAATATTATGACAATTAAAACTAATGCAACGCAATATTTATCATTTACCAATTTATAAGGAAACAATTTTTATTCATAAATTGAATGATTAAAATATGTCAACCAACTAAAAAGAAATCCGTATTATTTACCATTTTATAAAGTTTGAATCAATTGATAATTAGCCGATGTTTTAGCAACCATTCCAATAAATAATAAATAGTGTAATAAATAATTTAATAAATACATAGATTATTATTTTTTTGTTGTCAATTCTCAAGAACAAAGAAAATGTATAAATTCACTTGCATCATAATAGTAGTAATCGCTTTTTAAACAATAAACGTTGCCGAGGATTAAAGGTAGTTAAAATAATAGCGGTGTCATGGGAAAAACCGTCCTTTTGACACTACGTCTTATTGCGGGTATGTTTCTCCAAATTTGTCGATTTCTTAAACTATCGCACTCCCAACAGACCTCGGAATAATGTTGGCCAGGATATTTATTCTTTAAACTGTCTCTAGTAAAGACAAAGCGTGTCAGAAGGATCCAGGTACTTACTGGAGCAATAAAATGAACCCGCTATCTTTCCAGCACGTGTTAAATGTTATAATGTTGTTCATCATGATGGTCGTCTCCGAGTATAGAATCCAGAGGTTAGCAGTGAATATTTCGAAGACAGTAGGAAAGCGTTGTTCAGGTTAGCAGTGGATATTTCGATAAAAGTAGCAGAGCAGAGTTCGTCCTTCTGGTTCTCTTCGCCTGACAAGCTGAACTGGACATTCGGGTAGGGTAAACAAAAATGGCCGCCTTTATACACGACGGATAGAATGTTCTGCATCTTCTGATTGGTTAACCTTCTATTGGTGGACTATAAAGTGAGTCCAGGCATTTAGACTAACTCACTAGTTACGTATATATACACAAAAAACTGTAACATTAAATTCAATCCGTGTCTACTAGCAATAACAACTACAATGCCACAGCTACACTACTTCTTTACCTATTACATCACGCATTTGTTACCTAGGATGAGTCTATTTCTACAGGGGTGGGTGAGTGTAGCCTAATTCTTGGGCACAGGAATAAGACAGAAATCGACTCGGTGAAATATTTTCGCAGTCTTTTAAAAGCAATTAAGCCTGAATAATTGGAATTTTTCGTCTTCAAAACCGGAATCATGGCTTGTAAACTCACCCAGATTGGAATGCATACAAACCTAGTCATTACTGTGTGTTAGGGAGAAAGAATGAAACAGTTGAAACGAAAGGACGCCTTTAATTCTATGACCACATTCCTCACACATATCGACCCTCCCCTCATCAAGCCATATTTGTTTCTCGTTGTGGTTAATTTCTTTTCCATCATATGCTAACTAATGAAAATAAGAAATACTAAGATTTGTCTGAAACAAGGTCAAAGTAGGTGAGCACTAGTGAGGATCGACCTCACTACGCTGATGATTTGGTCCACCACGGTTTTTTAAATTCTATGTCCTGTCAGGACGTAGGCGATTATGGCGCTCCACAAATTCCTGCTTTTATAATCTTCAAATCATGATACATACCCCAGGAAAGAGAGGAGAGTAGTTGCCCATTGCATTCTCCACGGTTTGAAATTCCAAGTTTTCCTTCTCTTAGGCTAAACTGGTACCCAAATCTAAGGAACGCAGTCTAGCTTGATATTTAACCCATAGCTTGGGGGAAGCAGATATGGATTCATGCATGTCCCACGGGAATTTGTACAAAAGTAAACGATGGAGGCAAGGCTAAAATCTGAACCCAACTTGCCGATTTCACTGCGATGATATCCGTTATACCGCCCAACATCCTATGCCACGGTAGACATTTACCCAAGATTAGCCTGGTACAAGGCTATAATTCTGGAGCACCCAGTAAAAACTGAATAAGAAAATACAAGAAATAATTGTTAATTTTCAAAGTCAATTTTCGAAATCGTTTTAAAACAAGAATTTTTAATTTAAAGTTTCCAAGTAAGTAGGAGTTAGAGGCGGATTCATACCTTTATTTAGGGGTGGATTCATGCCTTTATTTAGGGGTGGATTCATGCCTTTATTTAGGAGCGGATTCATGCCTTTATTTAGGGGTGGATACACACCTTTATTTAGGGCTGTATTTATACCTTTATTTAGGGGTGGATACATGTCTTTATTTAGGGCTGGATGCATATCCTTATTTAGGGGTGGATTTATGCCTTTCTTTAGGGTGGATTCATGCCTTTAGGGTGGATTCATACTTTTATTTAGTGCTGGATTTATACATTTATTTAGGGGGTGAATACATGTCTTTATTTAGGAGTGGATTCATATCTTTATTTAGGGATGGATTCATGCCTTTAATTAGGGGTGCATTCATATCATTCCCATGTATATTTACGCGTAAGTAAATATAACGAACTCGACTAGAATTCGAACTCAGATCTCAGATTTCTGATTCCGAAAAGATTATCTATTTCACCACCCGCACATCCGAGCTTATAGCACCTGGTATTCTCAAACGGCAACCCATCTACTTACTGATCAGAATCAACATTGCTTATTCTGCTATTATTATAGAATATGCTAAAGAAAAGATGTGTTATTTTTTCTGTAAGCTGAGATGTGAGGCACATGTAATGGAGAACCGTTTGAAATCAAAAATTGAAGATCCGAGTTCGAATTCTGGTTGGGTTCGTTATATTTATTTTGTGAAAATCTACCAATATATGCAACTTTGATCATCACTTACCGCTTTTGACCTTGTGCCAAACTGCGCTAAAACTGGTAATATTAACCGTTTCCTTATAAGGAAATATTTGGCATTCATTGACCGAGCAGCCATTACTATTTGTTGATTTAAATCTATAAAATCTTTCTCTTGAAAACAGGTTTTTCAAATCCAGTAGCTGTTATTGATCATTCCAGTATTGATGGAGTTTCTTTCCTAACCTTTTGTTTGAAGTAGTGTGGAATGTCAACATCTCCATTATGTCATTATTTTCTCTACAAGTTATATGTGATATTCATTTTAGCTGTCGATCCTGTTGAAAGTCCTCAAGTGATGTGGTCGCTATTATTTGGTACTGTTCTTTGTGTGTGATTCTGTAGCGCCATTTACTAGGTTCGAAGGAGGAGGGTTCTTTTTAATACCTAGATACTTCATTCTATATACATATTGATTTCTGCTGGAAATTAGAAACAGAGACTCTACAATCACCAGCATTCCTTTTCCAATACTTCTTTTAGTCACCAAACTGCTCTATCCAAGCATTATTGGAGGATTAAAGATAGAGGCTTCACCCCACAAATTAAATGGGACATCATCTGTCGGTTTCAAACTCGCAACAACCGCCAGGACAGATACAGTCTGTACATACAAGAGAAGAACAAGTTTAAAATGCCCTAAAATCTTTGACTTTGGGGGATATACACTTAAAGTGTTGATTCCCTTATATGAGTAATAGCATATATGTGTTTTTTATATGTATGATTGTCTTACTGGTGTATACATCTATAATTTTAAATTAATAGTAGTATTATTATTAATAGGTGTATCTTTGTTATGTTAATCCTAGGTTTATATTCTAAATTTGTTCTCTATATTTATCTATATATTGATTTACTGATTTGATTATATTTTACCTATTAGTTTTTTATTAAAACGTCTCTTTATTTTATTTATGTTGGATTTATTATTATTATTATTATTATTATTATTATTATTATTATTATTATTTTCTTTCATTTCTGGCGTTTACAAATTTCTTTCTGGGTCCCGCCCAGGGAGCTAAGGTTAGAAATGGCATCATGACACTTTCCACTGACAAAAAAATATATATATATATTACATAGATAAAGCCCTTCGTAAAGTGTGGGCTGTACTTGTTAGAACAATTTTTTGTATCTCTTTGAGGCATGGACTTCCAGGAATCCCTGCAATTAGTCTACTGCAATCTTTTCCAACCAGTCCTAGGGCTCCAACTACATTGTTGGGATTGTTGATGTTCCCATATGACATATTTTTGAGATTTCTATTTCAAGGTCCTTGTATTTTGACAGCTTTTTGAAGATCTTCAAAGATACATTGCAGTCAGCAAGGACTGCCATATCAATAAGGAGACACTTTTTTGTTTGTGGTCTTTAATAACAATTTTTGGGCGGTTGGCTTTGATTGTTCTGTCAGCGTGTATTGTGTAGTCCCATAGAATTGTAACAGGTCCTATCTCCGTAACCGGGTCTGGGTGGTGTTCATACCAGTTTCTTTCAGTTTCCTTCCTGTAGAAGTTGCAGATTTTCCAGTGCAGATATTGGCCCACTCTGTCATGGCGGGTTTTATATTCAGTGGGTGCCAATGTCGTGCAACCTGATACAAGATGATCAATCGTTTCTGGATATTTATCACAGAATCTGCATTTTGGGCTAACACAATATTTTAGTATATGTGCTTGATAATTCCTAGTTAGCAAGCATTGGTCCTGCGCAGCAAGGATAAAACCTTCAGTTTCCGCTTTCAACCCTGTACTGCGTAGCCACTGATGGGTACGGGTTTTGTCTACATCAGCTTGTTTGGTACGGGCAGAGTATTGGCCATGAAGTGGTTTATCTTGCCATCGCTTCTGTATCTGGTCGATTGCATTCGTCTTTGCTGTCTTTTTAAGTTGGTTGGTTGGTTGGGTTTTATGGCATATCAACCACTGTGGGTCATTTAATACCAAATTAAGGTATATATATATATATATATATATATATATATATATATATATATATATATATATATACACACACATATATATATATACACACACATACATACACATATACCTATACATATATTAAATATACAGTACTATCAAACATATAGCTGGCAACATTATTTTTTCAAAAACGCATAGCTGGCAACATTATTTTTCTAAACGCGTATAGCTGGCAACATTATTTTTTCAAAAAAACGTATAGCCAGCAACACTATTTCTTCCAAAAAAACGTATAGCTAGCAACATTATTTTTACCAAAAAACGTATAGCTGGCAATATTATTGTTTTAAAAAAAACGCATAGCTGGCAACATTGTTTCAAAAACACATACCTGGCAACATTATTTTTCCGAAAACATTATCTGAAGAAGCCTTGTTGTTGGACGTAGTTTATCGTCATACCCAGGACGCGGATGTAGTTTATTTTTTAAGTATTTTGCAGTTTCAGCCGGTGTATTGTGCTGTACTTGCATCTCTACGCCCATTTGAAACTCCATTTTAAATTTGTTGGCTTCTTTTATTACGGAGTAAAGACGCTTATTACTTTCATGTTCCTTCCAAGTATCTTTGGAGGCCAATTGTTGTAGTTTTGTAGGACAGTACTAGTTGAATTAATCCTCTGACTCCTTCGGATCTGGGCACATACAGACGATGAACATCAGCTTTGGGATGATGCATGCGGTAGCAAGTGAGAAGCTTTCTCGTTTTGGCGTCCATTCGCTTAATTTCAGCTATGGTCCAGTTAAGGACATTAAAGCTGTATTGCACCACAGGGACAGCCAATGTGTTTATGGTTGATATTCTGTTTTTTTAGTTCAGCTCGGTATTTAGTACCAGACGTACACGCCTGTAGTACTCTTTTCTTATTTTTTCCTTCATTTGGGGGTGTTGTATGCCATCTCCTTCGCTAACTCATAGGTACATATAAGCTTCATCATGCTCTAGTTCCCTAATCTTTGTCACAGAATCTAAATCTATTAAGGGTATTTCTGTAATTCTACCTTTCTTGAATGTTACTTTTGCACATTTATCTAATCCGAAGTCCATACCTATGTCGTCACTGAAGTATTTTACAATAGTGAGGAGGCCTTTCAACTCATTGTCGTCTTTGGCAAAGAGTTTGAGATCATCCATGTAGAGTAGGTGAGTGAATATTTTCTTATTTATTTTGTAACCATAGCTACTGTTGTTCAGTTCATGTGTAAGAGGGATTAAGGATAAACAAAACAGAAGGGGTGACAGAGAGTCTCCTTGAAAGATTCCACCTCGGATATTCAGACGG